>JAJOZX010002537.1:0-157500 GCA_023014485.1 Bathynomus jamesi | reverse complement strand
CAAAGAAATCTAAAGGGGTTAATCTGGTGATCTCGCTGGCCAAGTGTCTGTTGCTTCCGCGTCCGATCCCGATTTGGAAAACGTCTATTTAGATAATCCTGACAATTTTGGCATAGTGACAATGAGCACCATCATGTTGATAGACGACGGGGATAGGATTGTTAGTACCGTCGTCTATCAACATGATGGTGCTCCTTGTCACTATGCCAAAATTGTTCAGGATTATCTAAATGGACGTTTTCCAAATCGCTCGATCGGACGCGGAAGCAACAGACCTTGGCCAGCGAGATCACCAGATTTAACCCCTTTAGATTTCTTTGCATGGGGCTTTATCAAATCGCACGTCTATCAGACGAAGATTACGAGTCTTGAAAACTTACGTACACGTATACGAACTGCTGCAGATAACATAACCCCGCAAATGCTCCAGAATGTGTTTAGAAATGCTGCGGAACGATTTGAGCTGTGCAGGGATACTGATGGGCGTCACGTCGAATCCTACTCTTAATTATTTAATAAATGTTACCACTTTATCATTTTATGATTGAATTCCATATAATTTCCAAGTGCTTCACAAAAATAGATCCTGACTTTATGTACACCCTGTATATTAATGATAAATTATTAGCCTATTTTCCGTTTATTATTCTTTTTTACTGTTCTAAGTTTACAATTCTCTGAATTTTAACCTTGACTTTGCGAAGGGTAGGGCTACCGTATATAATAACATTTTTTAGCAAATTTTACCACAATGGTCATATCGCCCAAATTCTTTGGCAATTCTTTCACAAGATCTCTTATATCTTGGACATTTTAAATAGGAGCTGTGATTTATCTGCATTCATCCATTAGTTTGGTAAGTAATTCCATCCTTAGGTTGAGTTAAACATATCACTTAATACAATATTTTATCTATCAACACACTTGGTTTCTTTAGGACACACACACACACACACACACACACAGATCAGATGGGTGGGGACATTTTAAAACCACGCAACATTAGAATTTATCTCAGAATTAGTTGGCCCGAGAAACACTCTATTGCAGTGATGCACAAACCCTGGCCCGCGGGCCAAATGTTTCCCCCACGGGTCTTTTCAATGGCCCCACGGGTCTTTTCAATTCAATGAAAAAGTTAGAATATAAAAGTGACCCAATTTATGACTTAGATGGAAAGTAAGTAGGCTAATACATTTAGTTATTTTCTTCGCTTGGCCCTCACATCAAAAAAGTTTGTGCACCACTGCTCTATTGGGTTGAATTTGTTACATGCCCACATTCAAATTTATTTCTCATCTAGTTGGTGCAAAACTGAACCAACTTGTTTAACCCACACTTAGACTCCTTTACATCAATGTTAGCAGTAAAACACCTTTTTTGTCATTATAACAAACAATCAGTAAGTTGATTTCCATGTTATTTCCGAATAAAAAATTCCAGTCTATATGAGCCACGTGAAATAACCCAGAATTAAGGTTTTGATATTAAATTTTTTTACCATACTATCATTAATTTACTGTGTTTGATTTGAAGATTTGTAAAATGCACTTATTCAAATGTACCCTTTATTTGACAAACAAAAAGCATCTCATACTTTCTACTCTGTTGTCTGATTTAATACGATCATTCTGAACTGGAGTTAATTCATTCTTCATAAATTAGACCAAGCCACACCCACACTCAAACTTATTTCACAATATTGGCACCAATACACCTTTTTGTTAAATTCCTGCTGTATCCACTTCTCAAACACTTTCTTCCTAGAAGGATCTTATCACACCTATGACTTGTTAGCACTTCTCCACCCTACTTTCAAATTTAAATGTACTTCTTCCTCTTGATCAAACACTTCAAACACTTAATTGGGCATGGTATGTACCCTCATACCCTCATAAATTATGGGCAAAAGAGTAATTTTAAATAGTCATAAGTTTACAGACTCATCACATCGTAGTCATATTTTAAGTACTCAGCACATGCACACACACACACACACACACACACACACACACACACACATATATGTGGGATATGTATGTGTATAGAAGTTTGTCAAATTTCATCTTCATCTAAAAATGTTTATTAATTTTTTCTCATTGTTGTATGATTTGGTATGGTGTGAAGCAATTACAAAATATAAAATTAATATTTCATTACAAAATCAAATCAACTTAAAAATACAAAACAATTCTTTAATAACAATATTTAGGAAAAATCAGACGCTACATATACAGATTCCACTTATTGACTTGTGGTACCCTCTTGTCGCATTTATTGGTGACCCTCAGCTTAGAGACTGGCCCAACATTTCCAACTCTTATCCTTTTCCCTACTCAAATTTATCTTAATTATATCTCCAGTCACTGGTTATCACTATAAACTAAACTTAGCCTAACTACAATTTATATTTTTTTCTTTGAGTAAAAAATTCATAGAGTAATGGTAATCAACACTGCAGTTGGTAATTCAAACCAAAAATCTATTAGTCTATGATTAAAAATGTATCTCTCTAGCTCCAGTTTACAAGTCTGTTTTCTAATTTTTATCATGCCTTCAGGTTTCCAAATTTTATTTTTTATGCAGAAAGGAGGGGCCAAGGGCGAATGACCACAGAAGCGACCCCATAGAAGAAGGGAGCAAAAACCAAGGTCCAGGGTTTTCGCGATGCCTAGACACTGCGTTTGAAAGATTGGAGGTCATACAAAGGGAGAAAGATGGATTGAGTAAGATTGTTTCAGAGTTAACCGGTTGAATAGATGAAAAATTGAAAATACTGAGTAACACTTGCATTAGAAAGTTGGACAGAAAAAGAATGAGAAAGTGTAGAAAGTCTGGTACTGCGTGCTCCCCTTAAAGGAGGAGACATGCAGTTAGAGAGATCAGAAGAGCAATGTCCGTTATAATAGTGATAGTAAAGAGAGAGTGAGGCAACATTGCGGCGAAGTGAGAGGGATTGAAGAAAGTGAGTAAGAGGCGGGGAAATGATGAGAAGAAAAGCCTTTGATTCCACTCGGTCAAGTACGGCTGTGTGGGTTCAGCCACCCCGTACATGAGAAGCATACTCCATACAGGGACGGACAAGACCCCTGTACAGAGACAACAACTGAGTGGGGTTGAAGAAACTGCGGAGGCGGTACAGCACTCCTAACCTCTTAGAAGTTGTTTTAAAAAGAGAGTATATGTGATCTTTCCAGGAAAAATCACGAGAAAAGGAAACGCCAAGAATGTTAAGAAAAGAGGAAGGATCGAGTTGTGTGTTGTTAAAGGTAAGACGATAGACGTGTGGAAGACTGACGAGTAGAGAGATGGAGGAACCGAGTTTTTGAGGAATTGAAGGCCACAAGGTTTTCTCTTCCCCAAACAGAGATAGCAAAAAGATCAGAGGTAAAGTGTTACATAGCCGCCCCACGTGAATCGCTGGAGTGACTGTTGAGAGGAACGCTTTAGGAAGCGGCTCGAGAAGTGAAGAGTGGAATCATCGGCATAACAGTGAATAGGACAGGAAGTGCGAATTAAAAGATCATTAATAAATAAAAGGAAAAGAGTGGGTGACAGAACAGAACCATGAGGAACACCATTGTTGATAGCTTTACGAGAAGAACAGTGGCCATCTTCAACCGCAGCTCTAAATCAGCCACAAAGGAAATTAGAGGTAAAGGCATAGCTAGAAAGGTAGAAACCGAAGGAGAGCTGTTTCGAAATTAAAGATTTGTACAAGACTCTCTCAAAAGCTTTCGATATGTCTAACGCAATAGCAAAAGTTTCACCGAAACCCCGAAAGGAGGATGACTAAGAGTCAGAGAGATATGCAAGAAGATCGCCAGTAGAGCGTCCCTTGCGGAACCGATACTGACGATCTGAAAGAAGATCGCCAGTAGAGCGTCCCTTGCGGAACCGATACTGACGATCTGAAAGAAGATTGTGAGAAGACAGGTGTTTAAGAATCTTCCCATTAAGGATAGATTCAGGAAAGGCAATAAATCAAAGCAATTGGACGATAGTTGGAGGGTTGAGAGCGGTCACCCATCTTTCGAACAGGCTGAATGAAAGCGAACTTCCAGGAGGGAGGTAAAATACCAGATGAGAGACAAAGACGAAAGAGATTGCCTAGGCAGGGTGTCAGCACAGAAGCAGTTATTAAGAACAACAGGAGAACACCATCAGGACCATACGCCTTCCTAGAGTTGAGCCCAGACAGGGCAGAAAAAACAGCTTTAGAAGAGATTCTAATTTTAGATACAATAAAGTCAGAGCGGGGAGGAGATGGAAGAACAACACCGGAATTGTCCATGGTTTAGTTGCAAGCGAAGGTTTGAGCGAAGAGTTCAGCTTTATCAAGAGAATAGACGGCAACTGAGCTGTCAGAGTGGAAAAGAGGAAGGAAAGAAGAGGACGTAAAGTTGTTGAAGAGGTTTTTAGTTAGATGTCAGAAAAAGTGAGAAGAATTAGAATTGGATAGCCTTTCACATTTTTGTTTGATGAAGGAATTTTTGGCGGGTGGAAGAACAGATTTTGCACAATTCCGGGTAGAAAAAAAAAAAAATGAGTGAGAGACAGGAGTTGGATGGCGACGGTACCTTCTGAAAGTCTCCTCTCTGTTGCGGATTGCATGAGAACAGGTAAAGTTAAACCAAGTTTTTTTTGGCATAAGTAGTAGGAGTAGAATATGGAATGTACGCCAACATACCAGAGAGATGCGATCAGCAAACTCGGAAGGAGAGTTTAGAAGATCGCCAGTAGAGCAATCATTCCATGTGAAATCAGAGAAGTACTACCTAAGGGCCTCCCTATCAGCGTCACCAAAGTGCCAAAGGCGCCGCCTCTTGGGAAGACCCAAAGGCCGGATTGGAGTGATTGGACAGGAAACACATACAAGATTGTGATCGGAGGAGCCCAACGGAGAAAAAAGTTTCACAGAGTAAGAAGAAGGATGAGAGGTAAGAAATAGAGCCAGAATGTTGGGCTTATTTTCAAGGCGATCGGGGATACGAGTATGGTGCTGTACAATCTCCCCTAGGTCATTTAAGCTAGAAAAGTTGTAAGCTAGTTCACCAGGGATGTTAGTGAAATTGGAGGAAAGCCAAAGGTGGTGGTGAACATTGAAATTTCCTAAAATGGAGATTTCAACAAAGGGAGAGCGGGATAGAATGCATTCCACTTTAGAAGTGAGGTAGTCAAAGAATTTTGGATAGTCATTAGAATTATGAGAAAGATAAACAGTGCAAATGTATTTAGTTTGAGATTGGCATGTAAGCCTTAGCCAGAGGGTTTAGTATTCGGAAGATTCGAGTTCAGTTACTACGTAAACAAATTAGATCATTGAGTACATATACGCAACATCCACCTTTGGAGTGAAATTGAGTATATAGAAAGTAAGAGGGTACAGAAAAGGGGTTGCTCTCAATCGTTCTAGACACCTGAGTTTCACTGAGGAAAAGAAGATGAGGTTTAGAGGAAAAGAGGTGGTGTTCAACAGATTGACAGTTTGAGAAAGGGACACGAATGTTGCAGAAATTAATGAAAATTGAATTAGGCAGAGGTCCAGAACATCTCGAATGGGCGGTAGCAGGTCCAGCCCCGCTACCCGGGTCTGCGTTCCCGGTATTGGCAGCGTGGGAGCCAGAACTGTAGACATTTATGGTCCCCTCCCCATTGGACTTCGAGGCTCTTGAAGTTGATGCTACTTTTTTTTTTTAATTTTGAGAAGATTATGTAGTTTGTAAGATGCATGTATATTTAGTGAGGAATAGGGAGAGAAGTGTGTGTTTGGGAGCATGCTGGCTCACAGGGTAGATGAGACACGGAAAAAGCTCAGCTAAGGAGGAAAGTGACAGGAGAAATGGGAGTTCCAGCACTCCCTATCTTCTGTCTAACGTCGCCCCCCAACCCTTGTGACCATCCTCCTTTATATTTATCCAATATTCCCTTTCATAATGTTGAGAATACAGCCATTTCTATTGGTATGTTAGGTGAAGGCCAATGTCTACATAACTAACAGTATCATTGTTCACACGATTTATTATTTTTATCATATATGAAAGCATCCAATTGCTTAAAACTATCTAAAGAGCTGCTACTTACGAGATTATATGACAATTCATCGCACATTCTTCATTTTTATGGTTAAAAAAGAATACTTCTTTAGAACCTCTACAAAACCCTCTCTCTCTCTCTCTCTCTCTCTCTCTCTCTCTCTCTCTCTCTTTGGGGCCACTGTTGTTTATCATTTGGGGCCACTGTTGTTTATCATTTACATAAATGATATCGACGGTGGTATCATCAGTAGGATCGCCAAATTCGCCGATGACACCACGCTTGGGGCCAATGTTGGGACGCCTGAGACAATCGAGGAACTGCATGCGGACCTATGTAGGATAGGAGAGTGGTCCGACAAATGGCAAATGCCGTTTAACTTGGGCAAATGCCAGGTCATGCACATTGGCTACTCCAATCCCAAGTCGGACTACTCGATGTTGGGGAGTCATTGCTAATTAGCAGCGACCTTAAGTTTACCAAACAGTGCGTATAGGTGGAAAAGAGAGCACAGAAGCTGTTGGGTTATATCAGGAGGCAATTTCGATTTCGGAACAAGGAGATTGTGCTCTCTCTGTACAATTCTCTGGTTCGGCCGCACCTGGAATATGCTGTGCAGTTCTGGTCGCCCACCCTCAGGAAAGATATTGAGAGGCTGGAGCGAGTCCAGGCGAGGGCCACAAAGTTAATCCCTTCCGTTAGGCATATGGGCTACAATCGACGCTTAGCGCCCTGAATTTGTTTTCGCTGGAAACTCGGAGGCTGCGCGGTCAACTCATCGAGGTTTTCAAGCTCTTAAGCGGGTTCAACGATGTCGATTTTTGAAGCATGTTTAGTTTAAATGATAACCCAACTCGCAACAATGGTTGGAAGTTGGATTCGAAACGGTTTAGGACTAGTGTGTGTGGGAATTACTTTACCTATAAGATCTGTGATAGGTGGAACAGGCTACCTTCAGAAGTTGTGAATAGTTCTTCTGTGGATCTGTTCAAGAAAAGGTTAGACCGAATCTTGTACACTATTTGAGGGTGTATGAATTTTTCCCTGGCACCCGTTAGGCCTTTTGAGATACTACTTTTCCTTGTAACTCTCTCTCTCTCGCTCTCTCTCTCTCTCTCTCTCTCTCTCTCTCTCTATATATATATATATATATATATATATAATACGAGACAGAATTGGAGGTTTAAGGTTTGCTAGTATATTTATCAAAAACTTTCGAAATTTTTCTATTTACATTACCCCAGATTAGATGTCACATAAAGAAGAAAACATGCAAGATGAGGAGCAACGTTGATATTTTTACTGTGGAGGTGGTGTGCACCGTCAATATGCTCCACAGTGGCAAACAATCAACAAGGAATTTTACAATGAAGTTTTGAGACGTCTACGTGAAGCAGTTCAGAGAAAACGGCCACAGAATTTGAAGTCCGGAGACTGGATACTTCGTCACGATAACGCGCCATCTCACTCGTCGCAACTTGTCCAGCAATTTTTTGGCCCAAAACGGCACCCCTAAGTACAGCAGCCTCCATATTCGCCGGATTTGGCTCCATGCGACTTTTTTTTTATTTTTGAAGCTCAAACAAACCCTGAAAGGCCACTGATTCGATGATGTTGAAACTATTAAAAAAAATTCGACGGAGCAGCTTTTGGCCATTCCGAAAAGTACTTTCGAAAAATGTTTTCAGCAGAATCCTTGGGCAAAGTGTGTGGTTTCAGAAGGAACGTACTTTGAGGGAGATTAAGCCCCAAATCCTGTAAGTACCATATTCTGTTTATAATCGCATCAGTCCGGATACATTTTGAACAAAACACACACACACACACACACACACACATATATATATACCTTTCAACCCTTAAAATGTTCCGTGCGATGATTCCTCATTTCACGAAGGTCAAGTTTGTCGCCCCTCCTCTCGAGTTGGCCTGTTGAATTAATGAGTTGGTTTCTTGTACTCTCCACCTTACATCGCCAGGTACGCCCGGCTTATCGGGGATTGTTCTGAGCCAGGCATCTAATCTTCTTTAGAAGATGTCCACCTTAGGTATTTGGGCAGCTGATTAAACAGTCTTGGTCCTCTCACAACAAAATTATTTTCTTTCAGGGTTAAAGATGTTCTCTGTCTAGCCTTTAATTTGGGAACACGACACACTCTTCCTTTTCTACTTTCCACTGTTGTTTTGGGAGTTACAGGGTTCAGAGTAAGATTAGGGACTAGTTTCTCCATTATTTTCCAAGTGTAAATAATGGTGTATCGCTCTCTCCTCCTTTCCAGTGAATATAGGTTTAATTCGCGTAACCTTTCCCAGTAATTTAGTTTTTTGCACCCATTGATCTTGGATGTGAAACTTCTCTGATCCCTTATAGCTGTTTAATGTCTTCTTTTTTATACGGGCATGTTAGAACCGAGCAGTATTCTAATTTGGGTATGATCACTGTTTTCAGTAGAGGAATCATTATATTCCTATCTCTTCGTTTAAAGGTTCTCAGTATCTGCCCAGTTACTCTCTTTGTTCTGTTTACTGCTATCTTATTTTGCGTTTCAAATTTATCATCATCAGTCATTACAACTCCTAAATATTTTGCTTCAGAATTTCTCTGAATTTCCTGCCCATTTGGGGTATAATATTCCATGGATTTTAGGTCCTCTCTTTTTCCGTACCGTAATAGTTGAAATTTCTCGGTGTTAAACTTCATATTGTTGTCTTCAGTCCACTTGTAGATTCTGTTCATGTCGGTTTGTAGTAGAGATCCTATATCCTCTGGGTGTCTTATTTTTGGACTGATCTTTGTGTCATAGGCAAAGGATGTTACTGTGCTGTCACTGGTAACATCCTTATCTATGTCAGTTAGCATGAATATGAAGAGTAGTGGAGCTAATATTGTTCCTTGTGGTACCGAGGTGAGGACCTCTGATTCTGATTAAGATATTCCTTGCACTGTAACGACTTGCCGCCGCTCACTAAGGAAATTATATATCCATTTCCCTACTTTTCCTGTTATTCCCATATATTTCAGTTTATGTATTATGATTCCATGGTCACACTCAGGGGCGCCCGCAGCCTTTAAGAAACTGGACGTACGATTTTATTTAGGTTGAGATTCTGGGGGACGCAGCGCAATAAATAAGTAAAATAACTAGGCCATCTGCGCTCTTATCCCACAGGTTTTCTAAGAAATTAAAATTTGGTCTCCATCTTTTCTAGAAATTAAAATTTGGTGGACTCACGTGCGTCTGTGCGTCCACCTGTGGGCGCCCCTGGTCACACTTGTCAAACGCTTTGGCAAAGTCTGTGTATATTGCTTCATAGTTTTCATTACTTTCCAGTACATCAATAATGTTGGTGTAGTGTTCCATTAGTTGTGATAGGCATGATCTTCCTGACCGAAATCCATGTTGGTTATCATTTAATTTTTTCTGAGTTTCCAAACAGTCATAGATTTTCTGTCTAACTATTCTTTCAAATATTTTAGTGAGATGAGATGTAAGCGACACTGGCCTATAGTTTTTGGCCTCGGATCGCTCTCCTCCTTTATATATTAGGACTATGTTCGCGCTCTTCAGGATGCCCGGTATTTCTCCCGTGTTTAATAATCGTCTCAATATCCAATATAGGGTCTCAGCGATTGCGTTTTTGCAGTTTTTGATCAGTGTGGCATTCCATTAGTCCGGTCCTGCCGCTGAGTGTGTTTTTAGTTTCCATATAGCTTGTGTAATATCATCTGTCGTGAAGTCGAAGTCCGTTATACTTTCCCCTTGTAGTTCTTCTTCAAAGAACAAGTTTCTATCGCATATCAGTTTGTCAGTTTTTGGGATACTGAAAGATGATTCGTACTAAGCTCTTAATATTGCAGATAATCATTTGGCGTAAAGTCGAAGTCCGTTATACTTTCCCTTTGTAGTTCTTCTTCAAAGAACGCGTTTCTATCGCATATCAGTTTGTCAGTTTTTGGAATAATGAAAGATGATTCGTTCTGAGTTCTTAATATTTCAGATATTTCTGTTAGATCATCAGATAAAGCACTGTCTTTGTTTTTCAAAGGTCCAATAGTCGTGTGGTTTTTTCGACTTCCTTTTTGCAAAATCATAAAAGTACTTTGAGTTAACCTTTATCGATTCTATAGCGTCGTCTTTTTCTTTTTCTGTATGCTTCTCAATTAGTTCCTGTATGACGAAATCGATACTCTGCCGTTTATCATTTAATATTTTTCTGGTGTTGTTTTCTTTACAGTTACTTAATTTTGCAGTCACTCTTTTTCTCTTTCGGAACAATGACCTCTTTTGTCTCTCGAACCTGCTTCTCTTTCCTCTTTGTTGTATTTTTGGGACATGTTTTTCCACAATTTTCAGCGTCTTCTACTCTAAGGTCATTAGCATCTCTTCCGTTGTCTTGGCCTTGAAGATGGTTTTTCCACTCTATTACTTCCATGCTGGATGCAACACCTTCCCAGTTTATAGCTTTGAAGTGAAAATTAAAAATTTCGAATTTGCTTCTTTCTGTTGTTCCTGTTCTTTCCTTTCCTGTTGCTTTTATATTGGTTATTATTTCAATAATGTTGTGATCCGATATTATAGTTGGGGATATTTCTATGTTATCAATTAGGTTGCTCTTGTTTGTGAATACCAAATCTGGGCAGTTGTTTTTTCTAGTGTTTTCTGTTATTTCTTGTATTAACATAAATTCATCAACTAACACCATATTTAATTTTTCAACTTTTGCTGCTACACATTCTACGTACCTGTCTGAAGTACAGTACTTATAATTATTTCTGCCATATGCCTTTTGCGTATGTAAATAGCACATCCTTCGTTATATCTCACTGTTCCCTCGGCTCGGAGGATGTTATATTTGTCAATTTGTGTTTCTTTTTTGTCAATACAGAACTCACAGTTTTCACAGTTCGCCTGGCAATCCTTTAGATGGGTTTCCGTGAGGCATGCAAAATCTGCTCCGGTTTCTTGCATGAGTCCTTTCAGGTATAAAACTTTGTCTGGGAAATGGTTTGAGTTAAGGCCCTGAATGTTGGTTAGGATTATTTTTATTTTTTCCCTTTCCCTTTAATTTTTTCCCTTTCCGATTCGTTTTCCAATAGTGGTGCCGGTTTCGTTGCCTTGTGATCCTCTGAGAATTTTCCTCTCTTTATCAGTTTCGATACCCGTTGTCCCGATATCGTATGAAATGTATTTATGTATGCCTTCTGTACGGCTCCCGGATCCCTGTATTTGTCAGTTGGCTTTATATTTGCTAGATGGTATTTAATAGTTGAATTGTGTGGGCCACATTTAAAAAATTGGTAGCCATCTTTGTTGCTGGTTTCGTCTGCTCACCTGTCGGGTTCCTTTGAGGGTGGTGGTAACGGCATTTTTGTCCGTATTTGCACCTCCCATGTCTTGCATAGGTGTTGCAGACAGTAAGATGGTGTAACTTGCACTTTTTTTCAAATTTGCAATATCCTCTTGTATAATGTGTGTTACATAACGTGGGATGTGCATAGATGCATTGCCCATCCCGATATCTACAGTATCCTCTTGCGTAGTATTTACCGACGGTATTTTCTACGCTTCTATTTCTTGTTTTCTGATTATTTTCTATGTTCTTAATTTTGACATTATCCTTATTTTTCTTCGGCTTTTTATTTCCTACGCTTTTAGTTTTTATCTTTTTATCATTTTGCTCATTCTCTCTCTTCTCTCTTATCCACCCGAATTTTCAATGGGACATTTCGGGACTCTTGTTTTCCCATTATTCCCTCTTTTCTGTAACACTCGAATTCGCTTTCTACATTTCTTTAAATTCTGCAAACGAATTTACAGTCTGTGTACATGCGTCACACAGAAATTTGACTCCCGCGATCTTTTTGACGTTCGAGACGAGGGATATTTTCTTATCATCCCAATTCATGCAGCTAAAGTCGTGCAGTTTTTGACAGAAATCACATCTTATTGCTGCATTTTCAGTTGTTTCCAGATTACAAAAATTGCAGATTAAGTGAGAATTTGGACCCATGATCATGCTATTCATTAATTATCGTAAAAAGATACACACACACACAATTGTTTTTTCTTTTTCTTTTATTTCCTTTCGATGGTCACAGGGGTTTATGACCTGTGCGTTTTATGACCTTTTTCCTGCTTTGTTTCAAACTTTTCTCTAATGTCAACCGTATTTCAATCTAAATATATACGTTAAACTGGTGATAATTTATATAAACTGTATTGCACTTTCTTAATTTTAATGAATTTCACGTTATAATTTATATGCACGGATTCACTGATACTTTATACATTTTTGAGTGTAAACAGAATAAACCGCCGAGTAGTTTATTCCCATTCTTATTTGGATGTTAATATAGAGAGAGACACAACACGGCCATTCTCCACAAAGTAAAAGGAAAATATACTGTATATATACAATATATATATACATACTGTATATATATATATATATATATATATATATATATATATATATATATTATTGACAGTTTTTCTTACTTCATCCCCCGCCCCCTGAGAGTGTTTTGGAATTACAGGTTAAAATGAAACGACAACTAATTTAGAATCTATTTAAAAATTGATTGGGAAAATAAATTAATCCTAATTTCTGTTTCCAACTGTTTTTAAAAATGGTCGAAAAAAGGGAAAAAAGTTTAGAAATGAAAATAACTACTTTCTCAGTAAAATAATATACAATTTTAAGGCTGCCAGTACCAGTAAATTACCTACCGGTGTTCGTTATTTAGAGCAGGAAATTGGAGGTATAGGTTTTATTAATATATTACTTGGTCTTAATATATATATATATATATATATATATACACACACATATATAATTTTTCTTAATGAACAGGGCAATCCTGTTTACACCGATACATTACAATAAATTACAACGATTCCAACGGCCATTTTAAATCTGTGGTATTTATCATATTTATATTAAAACCTAGCCACAATCGTTAATATTACTCCTATCGTCATACACTGCCCTGAAGTCACTGTGTAGCCAGTCATGTCTATCTTTTAATTTTTGGTACGGAGTTTGTTAATACTAGTGGAGAAGTCTTGCCGACTAAAAGAGATTTTGTTTTTGCCACCTTGTAATTACATATCACCACAGTTGACTACAATAACCGGAAGTAGAAACTTAAACTCCAAATAAGATTTAATAAAAGTATATATGTAAGTTATATACACATAATATTTTTTTATCCAAGAAGGAGTGGCGAAGTAACAAAAAAAACCCTTACAATGGAATAAAAAGAGAGCCAGAATCAAGGTCCAGGGTTTTCGAGATGCCTGGACACTGTGTTCCAAAGATTGGAGGTCACATACAAGGGGAAAGATGGATTCAGGAAGATTGTTCCCGAGTTGACCGGTTGAGTACATGAAAGATTGAAAATACTGATTAATACTAGCGTTACAGAGTTAGACAGCAAAGGAATGAAAATGTGAAGACAATCTGGTACTGAGTGTTCTCCTTAAAGGAGAAAGGAGAAAGCATGCAGTTAGAGAGTTCAGCAGTGTCTCTTATAATCGCGACAGTAAAGAGAGAGTAAAGCAAAATTGCGGTGAAGAGACAGGGATTGAAGACAATCGGTAAGATGCGGGGAATTGATGGGAAGAAAAGCCTTTGATTCCACCCGGTTAAGTACGGCTGTGTGGGTTCAGCCACCCCGCACATGAAAAGCATACCCTATACAGGGGCGAACAAGACCCCTGTACAGAGACAGCATCTGAGTGGGGTGAAGAAACTGAGAAGCCGGCACAACACACTTAAACTCTAAGAAGCTGTTTTAGAAAGAAAGTATACAGTATGTGATCTTTCCAGAAAAGATCACGAGAGAAGGAAACGCCAAGAATATTAAGAGAAGTGTGGAAAATTTGGGAGTACCAAAATGGAAGACCCACCTAATCTTGGATAAGCCATATTGACATTAAAAAAAAAATAATAACAATAAAAAATAACTCGGAAGGAGAACATGAACTCTTGCTGAGAAAAATTAAAAAGACACCAATGAAGAAACAAATATGGGATGAAAAGAAAAAAAGATCCCATAGCCAGAAATGGCAACACGGTTTTGGGAAGAAGAAGAAAAAGATCGGGATAAGCTGAATAAGCAGAATAATAGAGAGGACGAGGAGGCGCGAGACGAAGGAAGCCGGAATAAAAATGTTCATTATTGGTGTCAAGAAATAAAATTTATATTAAAGTTTCAATGTAAGCAGTTCATAAATTTCCCTTCGGTTATTAAATTTAGGTTAAATAAGCTGACATTTCAGCTGTAATTGTTTAACAAAAGAGTATGGAAGTCCTGTTTATGGACAAATAGTTAGGCTGGTTCATCTTTGGCCTAGGTCTTCCATCTCCAACGTAGCCTAGGTTGTGTTTAGGCTACTCTGGTTCGATCAGGACCTATTTTTTCCATATCTATATTGGTGGCCCGTGCGGGGAAGGGTTATTTGCTGTGAAAACCTTAACCTTGAATAAAATAAAATAAAATTAAAACAAACAAAAAAAATAAAATTACGCCTTATCAAACATTTTGATATCTGAACAGAACTTATTCCATGTTTGGCTTTTTCAAATATTTACTACATATAAATAATAATAAATTACGAAGCCCTAACTAAAAATAAAAATAAGAAATAATTAAAATACTTCAAAACTTACCATTTGGTCATAAATGTGGTAAAATTCTAGAATATGGGTAATCCGAAGCCTAGCCTATTTAACCAAAATAAAGCTTAAGTATTGTATACATAATATAAAATAAAGCTTATTTATAGAGTTGAAAGGGTTTTAGGATTTTGGAGACTTCTTTTTGGAAAAATAAAATAAACAAAATATGGCTGAATGTGAAGCAATTGAGGCAAAGATTAAATCATTAAAAAGGAAGAGATCAGCAAGGAAGGGAGTCATTACCAGGCTTTTAACTAGCTTTAATAGCAAAGAAAATCCAAATAAAAGGGATTATGATACTATTTTGGGTGGTTTAAATAGAATTAAACAGGAAATAATAATTACACTGCCCAACAAAAAAACAATTTTTGCTGCTGATTTACTTCTAAGACCTGTTTCTGGATAATATTGATGTGCTGATTTCAAAAATCACCTTAGATTTTGTCCATCACATCAGGTTTTCGTGCAATGCAATATGCAATATGAAGCAGTTTGTAAAAGCTTTGAATAAAGAAGGTGATTGCTTTAATTACATATGTGCAGCCTTTCCAGGTCTTAATGAGAAGCTTAAAGCTGGTATATTCGATGGTCCCCAGATAAGAAAACTGATGAAAGATCCGCAGTTCAGTAACTCAATGACCGAAACGGAGGCAAGAGCTTGGAATGCTTTTGTGGAAGTAGTTAAGAACTTCTTAGGAAACAAAAAGTCTAAAAATTATAAAGATCTTGTAAAGGATTTACTTGTAAACTTTCAGCAGTTGGGTTGCAACATGAGCATTAAAGTTCACTATCTCAACAGTCATCTCGATAAATTTCCAGAAAATCTTGGTGATGTTAGTGAAGAGCAAGGTGAAAGGTTCCACCAAGATATCAAAGTGATGGAAGAACTATACCAAGGAAGATGGGATACCCATATGATGGCTGACTACTGCTGGAGCCTGCAAAGAGATTGTCTTGACATCTCTCATTCTAGGAAGTCCTATAAGAGAAAATTTATCAGCACTGAAAAGTAAGAAAACAAGAAAAAGACAATGTTAAGAAAACTGGTCCCGTACTTGCTTTAATATGGATTTATTTTTTGCTTATTTAAACACTTTTAATCACTTTATGTGTCAATATTACCATTGTATATTAAAGTTCACTCCCTGCACAATTGTTTACTTTTCCATGCTGATTCTGAGTATGTAAAAACTTATTTTTTGAAAAAGAAAAAAATTGTGCATAACCCTGCCAAAATGCGATATCTCCAAAATATTCGTATTTGATTGCTCGAAAACCTGACGTGATAGGCAAAAACTAAGGTGATTTTTTAAATCAGCACACCAAAGTTACCTAAAAACAGGTGTTAGAATTAAATCAGCAAAATTGGTGTTGGGCAGTGTTATAGACGAGGAAATTGTTACAGAAACTGATGGGTTAAATGTTGGTGAAGAGACATATACAGCACTTTTGTGTGAAGAAGAACAGAATATTTTTTAAATAGATTCTCACATAAATGAATTATATGCTGCTTTAGATAATCTACCAAATAATTTAGAGGCTACAAATCAAAGTTTGATTGAGGCCTTCAGAAATGTATCCATTTCTAATGATGACAATAAACAACTAAAAGCCAAGTTACCAACATTACAAGTACCAATATTTGAGGGTGATCGAACAAAATTTCAGTCTTTTCTGAAAAATTTGATAGTTTAATTGGCAACAAAGATTATATATCTGATGTTGACAAATTCAGTTATCTGCTTAATTATTTAAAGGGCCCAGCCCTAAAACTGGTTGATGCCTTACCGGCAATAGGCAGTTCGTATAAAATAGCTCTCAAATTACTAGAAAGAAATTTCCTAAATAGAAAAGAAATAGTAAATGATTTAGCAATAAAATTAAAAATATAAAACCAGCCAAGGATAACCATCAGGATCTGTACAATTTCTATTGTGAAATTGAATGCATGTTAGGTCATCTACAAAATAATGACATAGATCTAGAGAAATCAGCATGGTTTATCCAAGCCATAATATTTGATTGTTTACCTACCCAAATTAGGGATATTTTCCAAAGAATAACGGGAAATACATACCCTACCCTTGGTGAAATAAGGAATGAATTTCCAAATGTTTTGTCAATGTACAAATCTTCAAAGATTGATTCACAAACAAAGATTGATTCAAACAAACAAAGATTGATTCACAAATAAACCAAACAAAGAAAATTCAAACAAAACCAAAGCCACAACCGCAACAACAACAAAAGACAAATCAGAACAAAAAGTGATAGGTCTAACTCCTACACTACAAAATTTTAATGTTACGACAGAATTTGTACGTAAGTGTAAATTTTGTTCGGCTGATGATCACAATAGCACACGATGTACTAAATATGTAGACTTAGAATCCCGGATAAACAGGTGTTCTCAGTTAAACCTTTGTACTAAATGCACAGCTGCAGGACATACTAACAAAGACTGCAAAACAAAAATAAGATTCAAATGTGTTAATTGTGGAAGTTTAAATCATGTCTCTTGTCTTTGTGATTCATTTAAAAATTCAAATAAACAAAACCAAAGAAAAATGAAAAAACATTTAATGGACATATCAATAAATAATGTCAATAAAAATTCTAGTGTACTCCTACCTACAATAACCTTGGATTTAAAAAATAAAAAGGTGGGACAACTCCTATAAGATGTCTAATAGATTCTTGTTCCCAACAAACATTTGTAGATCAATCATTAGTTAATCAATTAGGCCTACAAACTCATAAAAATGAACAAGAATTGTGTATAACATCATTTGTCAAAGAAAATGAACAGAAAGAAAAATATAGTACAGTCAATTTAGATCTGGATATACCCACAGAGAATAAAACAACAAACATAGAAGCAGTAGTCATTGAACAAGTTGGTCAACAAAAATTTAAAATACCAAATTTAAAACAAGTAATACAACAACTTAAAAAGCAATATAAAATTGCAGATAGAAATTTAAATGATGATACAATAGATAATGTTCAAATGTTAATTGGAGCTGATTATATTCACTTAATTCAGAAGGGCATAGTCAGAATAGGAGATGGGATGCTCTAGATACTCACTGGGGTATAGCTCCACTGGGACACATAGATAAATATAAAATAACAATGAAAAATAAAAATATATGACTAACAAACTTGCCCTATTATGACAAGGTCTTACACAACTCAAATAATGACATAAATACTGAAATATTAAATAAATCATTAACAACTGAAGAATTAGATAAAGGTGTACAACAGCTCTGGCTATTAGAGTCAGTGGGGGTGCAAGATGGTGATCATACAGATGAAAATCAATTAATGGTGAAAATTTTGAAAACCATCATGTATGAAAATGGCCATTATTCAATTGAACTACCTTGGAAGATCAATAGTCCAAAATTAAATGATAATCTAAAGGTAGCTAAAGGTCATCTCTATAATTTGATGAAAAGATTAAAAAATGACAATAGAATTAAAATGTATGATGATGTTTTCAAGGACCAGTTAGAAAAAGGCTTCATTGAAGAAGTTAAAGATCACCCCTTTAAAAAAGACAACTGCCATTATCTTACTCACACAGGAGTCTATAGAAAGGATGCACCCACAACAAAACTTAGAGTTGTGTATAACTGTAGTCTTAAAGATGGCAATAAGCATAGCTTGAATGACTGTCTCATAGAGGGGCCTAATCTTATTTCAGACCTTGTAAAAATCCTTCTAAGATTTAGATTAGATGACTATGCAGTTCAAAGTGATATAAGCAAAGCTTTTTTGAGAATTCATCTGAAAAATACTATGACAAAGATCAACTAAGATTCTTGTGGTTTAATGATCCATATGACTTAAATAAAGGGTTTAAAACATTTAAATTTAATGTGGTTTTGTTTGGAGCAAATGCAAGTCCTAGTTTACTGGCTTTAACCATCAAACATCACTTAAATTTGTATGATGAAAATGATTTAACTGTTCAGTTCTTGAAAGATCACTTCTATGTAGATAACCTTGTAGGATCAACCAAAACAGAGTCAGAATTAAATGAAGTTTACATAAAAGCAGATAAAATAATGAAAGAAGGTAATTTTGAATTAAGAGAGTGGATCACAAATAATGAGAGACTAAATCAAAAAATAAAATCAGAAGACAAAGGATTACAGAACCAACAAACAGGGTGAAAACATTAGGCATGATCTGGGATTTGAACTCAGATTCTAAAGTTCATGACTCACTCTGCACAAAAGGCTACACCTTAGATACAACAGCTAACACAAAAAGAAAGATCTTATCCGAAAGTTCAAAAATATTTGATCCTATGGGTTTACTCCTTCCTTCTACTATCAGATCCAGGGTTCTTTTACAAGAATTTTGGAAACAGAAAGTAGACTGGGATGATCCTATAACCAATAAACAACAAGATAGCTGGAAAAGGTTAGCTAAAGATCTCAATAAACTACAAAACATAAATATTCCCAGAGTTTGTGGACACAGAGATACACCTCAAACCTTGCATGTATTTGGCGATGCCAGTGAAAAGGTGTATGGCTGTTGCGCTTACCTTGTAGGTGAGGATGGCAGCCATTTGATCTATGCCAAGGGGAAAGTAACACCCTTAAAACAAAAGAAAACTATTCCTCAGCTTGAACTACTTGCGGTTATCTAGCTGTAAAAATAACAGTATTTCTCCATGAAGTCTATTATGATGTAAACATCACAACTACATATATTTGGCTTGACAGTCAAATCTGCTTGGCATGGATCAACTCTGATGAGTTAAACTCAAAAAACATCTTTGTCCGTAACAGATTAAGAGACATTAAAGAAGCTAGACAAAATTTGGACATAACCTTCAGATACATTCCAACAAAACAAAATCCTGCAGACTTTCTTACAAGAGGATTATCCTGTAAATTACTAAAATCCAACAAAAATTGGTTTCATGGACCTGAATTCATTCAGGATGAAACAATGTGGCCAGCAGAACAAATTAATGTAAAACTTAACATGATAACCACAAATAAAGTTGAGCCACTATTAGATTATAACAATTATTCTGACTTTGGCAAACTTGTAAGGGTAACATCTTACTGTCTCAGATTCATTCACAACTGTTTAAAGAAAATAAATAAACAAAGAAATAATGATAATGAAATGTATACAAGTCTAGCTACCAAATATTGGATTAACCACATACAACAAACAGAAAACAAAAATGAAATAGATTTTCTAACAATTGGTAAACAAATGAACAAAGTACCCTCTGTGGTAATAAACTTGAATCTTCACATTGACAAAGATGGCTTATTAAGATGTAAGGGTACATTAAACAAATCACATATAACAGTAAACAACCCCCTTCTTCCTAGGTTCCATCACATTACAACCCTAATTATTAGAGAGAAACACAATGAACTTTATCACATGGGTGTTCCACAAACATTAAATGTCATTAGAAAGTTGTATTGGATACCCAAAGGCAGAATGACTGTGAAGACAGTTTTGAATAACTGTGTCACCTGCAAAAGGATTCATTCCAGATCTTTCAGGAAGACCAATCCTCCTGATTTGCCAACAGAGAGAGTCACCTTTAATAGGCCTTTTGAAACAGTTGGCATAGACTATACAGGAAGTTTGACTGTTGGTCTGGGAACAACATAACAAAAAATGTACATCATACTTTACACATGTTCATCTTCTAGAGCAGTCAGCTTAGACATAGTGAGTGATCTCTCCGCAGAATCATATGTCTATAGCTTTAGAAGATTTTGTGCTAAGCATTCTGTACCCAAAATTGTTTGGACAGATAATGCAACATATTTCAAGGCTGGTGAAAACCAAATAAATGACATATTACAAAATTCACATACCATAACATATCTACAAAATAACAAAATAAAATGGAAATACATCCCTGTTGCATCACCATGGTATGGAGCAATCTGGGAAAGGAATATCCAAACAATAAAGAATTGCCTAAAGAAATCAATAGGCAAAAAACAAATTGAATTCTTTGAACTTCTCACTCTCATTAGTGAAATTGAGAATGTTGTCAATAACAGACCTCTTACTTATGTAGGGGATAATATTAATAATGTAGAGCCTCTCACCCCAAATCATTTGATTAAGGGAGAAGTCATTAACCTTCTACCTGATTACAATATCTCCTTGGATGATCCACCTTGGAGTGATAATAATCATGATTTGCAAAATAGATTATCACAAATAACAAATATAAAAACAAAATTTAAAAAGCAATGGAGTGATGAATACCTTGTTGGGTTGAGAGAAAGGCATAAATATATACAAAACAAAGACTGGGTTAATGAAATCAGGGTAGGAGATGTAGTTCTAATTAGACAAAATACACCAAGACAGTGTTGGCCATTAGGTAGAGTTTTAGAACTAAAAACTGGGGAAGATGGATTAACCAGGGTTGTAAAGCTTAAAACTGCTTCAGGTGAAACAATAAGAGATGTATCACTCTTATACCCCCTAGAAGTAGGACCAACTACTGTTAACAAAAATGATCATGAAGATGAATCTATAATAGATTCTGATGATCAAAATTTGACCAAAACTATACCAAACCTAACCTGTTCAATAAATGATGTAACTAGTCCTACTACTACAATAACCTATACCACAAATAGTAGACCACAACGTTCAACTGCTCTACGAGCTAGACAGATGTTACAACAAAAGATAAGGGCTGGAGTATTGTAATATTTCCTATGGAAAATAAATTAAAATGCAACACCCTTTCATTTTGGAAAGAGTGAGGACTTTATAAAATGCTACACTTTTTATATTAAAAAGTGAGGAAAAACAAAAATGGAATAACAAATAAAACATAAATTATAGGTAATCTAAGATGGGTTAACAAATATTAAAGCAAAAATTGGGTTTCACATGCAATTTTTCCTTTCTGGCTGGCCCCAATGTGTGGAAAATTTGGGAGTACCGAAATGGAAGACCCACCTAATCTTGGATAAGTCATATTGACATTAAAAAAAAATAATAACTATAAAAAATAACAGAAGAACATGAACTCTAGCTGAGAAAAATTAAAAAGACACCAATGAAGAAACAAATATGGGATGAAAAGAAAAAATGATCCCATAGCCAGAAATGGCAACACGGTTTTGGGAAGAAGAAGAAAAAGATCGGGATAAGCTGAATAAGCAGAATAATAGAGAGGACAAGGAGGCGCGAGACGAAGGAAGCCGGAATAAAAATGTTCATTATTGGTGTCAAGAAATAAAATTTATATTAAAGTTTCAATTTAAGAAGTTCATAAATTTCCCTTCGGTTATTAAATTTAGGTTAAATAAGCTGACATTTCAGCTGTAATTGTTTAACAAAAGAGTATGGAAGTCCTGTTTATGGACAAATAGTTAGGCTGGTTCATCTTTGGCCTAGGTCTTCCATCGCCAACTTAGCCTAGGTTGTGTTTAGGCTACTCTGGTTGGATCAGGACCTATTTTGAGTTGTGTGTTGTTGAAGGTAAGGGGATAGTCGTGTGGAAGATTGTGACGAGTAGACAAATGGAGGAACTGAGTTTTTGAGGCATTAAAAGCAACGAGGTGTTTTCTTCCCCAATTAGAGATAACAGGAAGATCAGAAGTCAGGTGTGTTATAGTCGTCCTACGCGAATCATGGAGCAACTGTTGAGAGGGACGCTTTGTAAATCAAGTGGCGAAGTGATGAGTGAATTCATCGGCATAGGAGTGGATAGGAGATGAATTGCGACTAAAAAATCATTGATAAATAATAGGAAAAGAGTGGGTGACAGGAGAGAACCCTGAGGAACACCACTATTAATGGCTTTAGATTGACCAAAAAGGAAGTTAGAGATGAAGGCACATAGAGAAGGATAGAAACCGAAAGAGGGCAGTTTGGAAATTAAAGATTTGTGAAAAACTCCATCAAAAGCTTTTGATAGGTTTAACGCAATTGAAAAGGTTTCACCAAAATCCCGTAAGGAGGATGACCAAGAGTCAGAGATATGCAGGAAGAGCGCCAGCAGAGCGCCCCTTCCAAAACCCATACTGACGATCTGAAAAAGATTGTGAGAACAGAGGTGTTTAATAATGTTTCAGAAAGGAGAAATTCAAGAACTTTGGAAAGCCAAGAAATCAAAGCAATTAGACGATAGTTAGAGGGTTGAGAGCGGTGACCCTTCTTTGGGACAGACTAAATGAACGCGAACTTCCAGCAGGAAGGGAAAGTACCAGATGAAAGACAAAGACGAAAGAGTTTGCCTTGCACGGTGTCAGCACCAGTGATGTAGGTCTCGAGATCGGTCTCGGTCTCGAGACCGATCTCGAGACCCAATTTGCAGATCTCGATCTCGATCTCGGTCTCCGCTATTTAGATCTCGGTCTCGATCTCGGTCTCGACAGACGCGGTCTCGGTTTTTCTCCCCGAGACCTTTCGAGACCTCTCGAGACCGTAATGAGAAATACATGTTATTGGCATACTCATGATGGTGGCTTGGTTGAACAGACACAATTCAGAATGTTTATGAAAGTTTGTAGAAGTAAGGGACTCTAGGTATTCACTAATCAGTCACCCTGTTTTGAGTTGCCACGTTTGTCTTGCGGGTGTGTGTGGGTCTGGATTTTTTTTAGGTTAGCGCTACAAAAAAAATTTGTCCCCCCGCGACCGTCAGATTAATTTTATTGAAAATGGAAACACTAAATAGAGAATTATTTATATATATTTATTTATTTATTTATTTATTATTTATATTTATTCATTATACCGGTATATTTTTTATCATTAAAATTCATTATAGATCTCTTTGGGCTCAGTGGATGTTGAATTAATGTATATATATATATATATATATATATATATATATATATATATATATATATATATATATATATAATATTAGGGTGGTCCTCAAAAACGAATTTTTTATTTTTACTGCTCCCACCCGATAAAGTAGTTCCACTTCCTAAAAAATTATTTTGGCAAAGTTTTTACCAGATCCGATAATATTTAGGGGTGGCTGTCAAACTTTAAATTTTGAACGAAATCCTTAAAATGGGCAAAATCTGCAGCATCTAAATTTGCTGGCCACTTGTGATACCTATCTGAGGAAATGGTGGGATTGGCACTGTTTGATGCTTCTGTATCAGTAGACACAAAAAGATTAATTGTAAAGGGAATTAATGAGACAGAAGGCAGCCTAAAATGTCCTAAACGTGTGAGCCTTCGTCAAGATCATCTCCCAACATTGGATTCCTTGAGCACGAGAAACTCTTTCAAGCTTATACGGGCCGTCAATATCAATACTGCATTTATGCAAAAAGACCCGTCAACATGGGACTCAGATGATGAGTTTCAAGAGGCTCTTCGGAAAATTGAAAACATCAAGGTCGTGAACGACAATGCCGAACGCGGGATTGCACTTATCCAGGATTATAGTGGAAAAAACACTAAGAATGAAGAACAACTTCAATACCTATTGAAAGTCGTGGAGCAACACAGGAAGAAATATCCTGACCCTACTAAGAAGATCTTAAACAGTGAGCTACAGTGAGTGGTCTTGCCAGCCATGACGATTCAAAATAGTACGTCATCAGTGTTATGTATAACGCTTATAATTTAAAATATATATGCAAAATAAAAATCTTTTAACTACACATTATATCAGTGGTTCCCAAGTGGTGATCCATGGATCCCTGGGGGCCAACTGAGATTGTTCAGGGGGTCAATAGAAAACCCCCGCCTTGAGCGGGTAATACCCATCGTAATGGGGGGGGGGACTCACGGGCAGTTTTGTGGTAA
Source organism: Bathynomus jamesi (assembly GCA_023014485.1). Lineage (NCBI taxonomy): Eukaryota > Metazoa > Arthropoda > Malacostraca > Isopoda > Cirolanidae > Bathynomus > Bathynomus jamesi. The sequence goes on along the minus strand of JAJOZX010002537.1, from coordinate 132,975 downwards.
CTTCAAGCTTCGACAGCCACCTCTAATTATTATCCGATCGAGCTCAAATTGAAGCAGAATTATTTTCTTATTAAGTGGAACAACTTTATTGGGTGGGAGCATGTAAATTAACAAAAAAAAATATCGCCTCTATAAGGGAGGACCACCCTAATATATATATATATATATATATATATTATTTAGACCTTATGCTAATTGCCATGCCTCTGTTTATAGTACCGATATGTCAATTTATTTTTTCGTTCGTTCATTCGTTCGTAATTTTAAAGAGCTCACTCGCTCGTTCGTTCGTATGCCCGCTATTTCAAGGTCACTGTTTCATACCTCATAGGTCCAAGAAGGTAGTGCCAGATGTCGCTAGAAAATTTTTGAGGATATATTATATGTATTATTATTAATTAAGTATTGTGGACCATCTAATAAGATTGTAACTGGGTAATCTTGGCACATTTACATTTACATTTTATTGCACAGGTAACATACCGGTTCACTGACTTTAAACCCTGTTAATTTGATAGTAAGACGGAGCACAAAACTGACAAGCGTCACTGGCACTGGCACTTATTTATATATATCAATTGTATATATATAAAATTGATTAGAAATAATATTGTAATGTCGAAGTTAAGTGGAGCCACAGACAGACGTTTTCGTACCAAGAAGTCCATACCTTAGAGGATAAATGGCAGGACTCATGGATAGCTTGGATGATCGGGTTGGTCGATTTTTTAATTCTTTGCATTAGACTGTGTTGAACACGTCTTGTTACCTCCGGGAAGCTCGGGACATTGTGGGTAGCAAACATTTGCGAAGCTGAGCATCTCGGGGGTAATTTATGTAAGAGTCTAAAAGACCTGTTATACAGCAAATTTAGAGTTCTGCCAGAACCTTTTTTATAATTCACCCACAGTTGTTGTCCGTATATATTACTGCAAAAAGTACGAAAGAGAGTGTCTTTAGCTTCACTTGTACCGAATCGAAAGTTCCTTATGGTCATATTCGCTTTAGCACAAAAGCTTCGAGATTGTTTTCTTATATCCGAGTCATCACTGAAGGAGCTGGTAATAGTTTGACCCAAATACTTAAACTCTTGTACTTCCTCAATTACTTCACCATTCATTTTAAACCTTATATCAGCTGGCTGATTACAGCTTTTAGGTTAAAATTGCATAACCTTAGTTTTTGTAACATTAAATAGAATATCATGTTTCATATCATAAATTTAAAGCATTACTTGTAAGCAATTAGCTTCCCTGATTAATATCATTTCTTAACAATAGTTCACTAATCCACATTTTCAGCAGCTTCCCGGAATTATAGAAACTGGCAGGGATTGCGAAATTTCCATAACGTTATACTACATTATAATACGTTATAATACGTTTCAAAACGTCTGGAATATAAGCTGCTGGATATACATATTTGTATATTGAAGGAAGACCCCTAATTTTTATCGTTGCAAAGGTACATGACTGCATGAGTGCATATATATAAAAAGCATTCGTTTTTCTCATCAACTATGAAATCTGTTGGTAGGCTTTAGCCAAATAATGGCCCAAATTACATAGTGCAAGTACACAATGAATTGAAATTATGGTGAGATATGAAAACTGTCTGTGTAATGCTACACAGAGAGATGAAGCTATTTAAGACCAGAGTCTAATCGAAAACATCATTCTTCATGCGATCTTCACAACAGAAATTTGTTAACACTTCACTCCCTTTACCAGTTTGTGAGTATTTTTAAACTTTTTTAGCATGTTAACTGATAATCACTACTTTTTAGGATAGGCTTTGAGTAAACGTTCACTGTAGATGTTCGATTCCTTTCTTGTGCATGAATAATATATATACAGGTATATATACAGGGTGTTTCTAAAGTAACCATCTATTTTGCGAAATAATATGAATTATAAAAAAAACACCTTTAAAACATGAAAATATATATATATATATATATATTTGTAAGCTCGGCACACATTGTTGCTCTTCGTGGATAATCTTCTTCTTGTAAGTTGTGGAACACTTGAATGTGGTATGGCTTTTTCTTTAAATCATAACGTAGAATTCTGTAAACCGTTGTTTGTGGAATTTCTAATCTGTGGGATGCCCTCCCGATCGATAATTGTGGATCCTCTTCGAATGCTTCTTGAACAGATTCGATTCTTTCGTGAGATCTTCTTGGCCGTCCAGATCTACGCTCGTCATGCACAGATCCAGTCCTCATAAATTTGTTTCTAATTCGCGAGTAGCCTGGTCTCTAGGGCCTGTTTTACGAAACCTTCTCTCAAACTTTTCTCTAATTTCATTGCACTTCATGCCTTTTATCCTGCATGTTACTACATAAACCCGTTCTTGCACATTCATCATCAATGATATGTGTCTGAAAATAAAATAAAATAATTAACAAAAAATCGTGTAAAGCAATTGAAATATTATAAATACATGAATTTTGTATAACAATGCACATACCATTATGCCAATAAAACAATTGTTTAAAATCCCCCTATTTCACCAAAATAGATGGTTACTTTAGAAACACCCTGTATATAAGTCCAGTACACATTTTCAGTCACATCGATTTCACCCAAACCTTTTACGATTTTCATATTCTTTTCCTTGTAACTCCTTGTAACTCTCTCTCTCTCTCTCTCTCTCTATACATAATATATATATATATATATATATATATATATATATATATATATATATATATGCACACGGTATGTAAGAAAACGACAATTATCCTATATTTTGCGTATACATAATGCTTCGCTATTTCGACTTATGTTGTACAGGTGCTTATCTTACGGGGTTCTTCTCTTATTACAGGTACTTGTTATTACGTTTACTGCACAACACTAAGAAATATTGTATGCAATGCAAAGACAGTTTGCAAGAGGACCCCAGAACAAGTCAATGTAAGTTTTAGTGTACAGGGTGGGCCGTAAGTTTCCATACATAGGAAAATTTAAACGTTTGTTTTTATGTTTCAGATACCCTAAGAATATGCGTTTGACGAAAGAGCAACGAATTGAAGCAAATTTTTACGTCAATGGAGAGGTTAATCGGCAAAACATACGTTATTGGAGTAATGCTAACCCTAACTGGCTGAGTCCGACGAAGATGCAAGGTGCCGGTAAAGTGATGGTGTGGGCCGGGATATGGGGTGACAGAATTATTGGACCAATTTTTGTCAGTGGAAATCTTAATGCCGAAAGGTATCTTAACATGTTGCAAGAAGAGATTTTCCCATCCCTGCTAAACGAGGAAGGTAACTTCCCAGTTTACTTCCAGCAAGATGGAGCTCCACCTCATTATGGTCTTCACGTGCGTCGGTATTTGGATCAGCAGTTTCCGGATGCTTGGATTGGTCGGCGTGGTCCTGTGGAGTGGCCTCCCAGATCCCCAGATCTCACCCCCTTGATTTCTATCTTTGGGGGCACTTGAAGGCCATGGTGTATCAGGAAAAGATACGAGACATAAATCATCTAAAGGAACGTATCACCAACGCCATTACAAGCATAACGTCAACTGTGCTAATGCGTGTTCATCAACAGTGGGGAACACGTATTGAAATGTGTTTTCAAAACAATGGCAACCATGTAGAGCATATTATATAAATAAAAATGGTTGTCCATAAAAAAATGTTTATTTTTCCTATGTATGGAAACTTACGGCCCACCCTGTATATTTTTATATATAGTGCAAGTTTTTATATACTAACCTTTAATTAGCTTCCCCCCCGAATTGTTCATTCTGACGAATGCCAAGCTTTTCACTTCACCTTAGACCTACAGTTTAAAGTTGAATCCGATTCACGCACCACCAGCAGCCCAGTACCTTAACCACTAGACCACCCAAGGTACCCATATATATATATGAGAAATAAGAGAACGAATGTAAAATAAATAATATCCCCAACAAAGTATATTCTCTGTTAATTATATTACTATTCCGCATGATGTAGTTTTCCATGTCACGCAGTACTATATTGTTCCTTTACGCAACATTTATAGGAAACGTTGGGCCACCACAAGAATTCAGAATATGGGCGTCGTTCAAAATTTACTTGACACGTTTGTACAGCCTCATTCAGTTCCGGCTCCAAGTCATCGACTATCCAACATCGGGAAAATGTAAGTATGCTTTACTTTAGAAACATATATATATATAAATAATATATATATATATACACACAGCCATTTTTACCATTCATTATAACATGTCCCCCTGTTTACAAAAGTCAGTATTCTTTCTGTTCTTTCAGCCAGTTCTCCATCACTTTTATTTCTATTTGTCATTCAGATAATTTCATTTACCGTCTTTTCTCCTGATAAAGTTCAAAACCTATGCTCAAACCTGGTCACTATCACAATCCTGTGGGCCACTGTGTTACTACTACAATATTTCTCAGAGAAATTGTACTGTCCCCCCTCTTACCTTTAATTTATCAACGACCTTTTAAATTGAACAATGTACCTATACATCTCTATACTGGAGAATCCACCTTCCACATTCCTATTCCTCTGACCATTTTAAGACCGACTTCACTTGGTTCAGATGTATAGTGTTTGATACAGAGGCATTTTCGATTTTGTTAGACAGAAGATGGGGAGTGCTGGAACATCCATTTCTACTGCCACTGTCCACCTTAACTGCACTTTTTCCGTGGCTCATCTACCATGTGACCAGTCCAGCATGATCCCAAACACACACACACGTTTCACCTTACTACTCACTACATATACAGCAGTGTTACACACTACATAATCTTTTCAAATTTAAAAAAGTCTGTAAATTCAAGAGCATCGGAGTCCTCTGAGGAGGGGGGCCCTTAATGACCCACTTCGGGATCCCGGTTGCCGATACAAGGAACGCAGATGGTGGATAGCGTGGCTGGACCTGCTATCACCCATTCGAGATGTTTTTGTTCCTCAGCCTGATTCATAAACTTATGTAACATTCGTGGTCTTTCTCAAATTTACAATCTGATGAACACCGCCTCAGGGTCCTGCGATGACAGTCAGCAACATCCTTTCTGTACCCTTTTACTTTCTCTATACTCAAATTCACTCCAAAGATGGATGCTGCGTATATTTACACAATGACCTAACTTGTTCTCGTATTCCCGAACCCCTGAATTCTATGCCCTCAGGCTACGGATTACAATCCAATCTCAAAATAAATACACCTGCACTGTTTCCCTTTCTCCTAATTCTACTCCCTATCTAAAATTCTTTAATGACCTCACTTCCAAAGTGGAATACATTCTATTCCGCTCTCCATTGCTGAAGTCGTCATTTTAGATTTCAGTGTTCACCAACACCTTTGGCTTTCCTGAATGACCTAGAACTGCTTGTTCTAATTCGCCGCACACTTTCAGGCATCTAGCTAAGAACCTCTTCAACAGCTTTACCACCTCTTCTTTCCCTCCTCTCTTCCACCCCGACGGCTCAGGTGCCGGAACTTCTCCTGGTAACGCTAAACACTTCGCTCAAACTTTCGCATCCATCTCAGCCATGGACGATTCCGGTACTGCTCCTCCATCTCCTCCACCATCTGACTTTATTATGTCTGAAATTAGAATCGTTTCCAAAAATGTTCTTTCTAGCCTATCTGGGGTAAGATCTAGGATGGTGTACGTTCCTGATGGTGTTCCACCTGTTGTTCTTGTGCTTCAGTGCTAACATCCTGACTAGGCAAACTCTTACGTTTTTGCCTCTCATCTGGTACTTTGCCTTTCTGATAAAAGTATGCTTTCATTCAACCTGTCCCAAGGATGAATAGCTGCTCTAATCCCTTCAGTCAAACTGTTTTGGTTTCTTGCCTTTCTAATATTTTTTAATCTATCCTTAATAGGAAGAATCTTAAGCACCTCTCTTCTCTCAATCTTCTTTCAAATCGTCAGTACGCGGACTCAACGGTACTTCTACCGACGATCTTCTTCCATATCACTCTGACTCATGGTCTTCCTCCTTTCAGGATTTCGGTGAAACTCTTATTATTGCGCTAGACATATCGAAAACTTTTGATAGAGTGTTACAAATTTTAAATATCCAAAATGCCACCCTTCGGATTTTATCTTTCTACCTGTGTCTTCACCTCTAATTCACCACTGGTGAGAAGACTGTGTATTCCTTTAACGCCTGATGGTGGCATGGATGCCCACGCCTTGAGTGTGCCGTCACAGTGGACCTCCATGGAAGATCCCCCGCCGTCAGCCTCGCATGGATCCGTATCCGCGATCAACTTATAGGCTCCCAGTTCACTCACAAGATCGTGTAGGAGCATGAGTAAGTTTTGCGAGCTCCGGGCGCTTTTAACATCAGAATACCAGGATATCGTTGCTATCACCGAGTCCTGCATTCATACTCATTGTAGGGACTGTGTTGGGGAGTTCGACATTCCCGGATATAGAATGTTCCACAAGGACCGCACCCTGGGAGAGGGGGGAGGGGTACTAATATACGTCGGGGACACGTTGAGTCCGGTTGACTGCCAGTTCCGATCGGAACGGGAGCTGCTTGGCGTCGATCTGAACCTGGGAGGGAAGAACTATTGGTTAATCTTGGTGTACAGACCTCCGCATCGCCCCCTCGAGGAGGATGCAGCCCTGTACACCGAACTCCGTATCCTCCTGGGTAAGAGGATGTGTATAGTTTTAGATTTCAACTGTCGTGGCATAAACTGGGAAGACAGGACTGCTGATGCCGAGGGGAGGAGGCTAGTTAACTTTGCTGACGAGAACTTCCCGACTCAGTTGGTCAATGGGCTTTCACGAGGTGAAAGTGTTCTAGACTTAGTATTCACGACCGAATACAACCTCTTCACTGGTCCTTCCGTTGACGAATCGTTAGGCGGGAGTGTTCACGGTCTGATTAGGTTCTGTGTCTGCGTCCCTCGGATGAAGCGTAGTAACTCGCGAGGCAGTAAGCTCGATCTACAGTGGGCGGACTTTGTTAGCCTCCGGGGTAGCGTAGGTAGGATGGGGGTAGAGGTCGGCGGCAATGATGAGGTTGTGTGGCGTGCATTCCGAGACCAGTTTATGGTGCTGCAGCCTGCTGCCATACTCTCAAAACCGGTCACTCCTGCTTCAGTGCAGCCTAAGAGGTTGAGTCGGGACATCACTTCGGCTATCCGAAATAGGAAAGCTGCGTATAGGAGGGTAAATGCCAATCGTTCGCACGAGAACACTGAGGCGTACGTCCGTATGTGCAGGGAAGTCAAGGCGAAGGTTAGGCTAGCCAAACGTAACAAAGAACTCCGGGTTGCAAGCATCTGCAAGGCGAACCCTAAGAAATTCTTCAGTTATGTTATTAGTAGAAAGTCCATTAGAAACGTGATAGGCCCGTTAAAGGACCCAAGCAGCGCGCTGCGGACCTCCGACGCGGACATCTCTAATGTGCTGAATGAGTACTTTGCGGGAGCCAAGCGTCCCCGAGCCAAGCGTCAGGTACGACGGTGCTCTCCTGGATAGTGTTTGGTGTACCGCGACAGACGTTGCCGATAGAATAAAGAAACTGATCGCGTTTAAGGCTCCTGGACCAGACCAGTTCCTCCTCAGAGTCTTGCAAGAAGTGCGCGACCAGGTAGCTCCCCACCTGGCTACAGTCTTCAACAAATCATTGGAGACAGCCAGGTGCCTGGTGACTGGAGGGAAGCCAACGTGACTCCTATCTTTAAGAAAGGGGATTACGAAAGTCCACAACTATCGTCCCACTAGTCTCACATCGGTCGGAGGTAAATTATTAGAGGGGATAATAGCGGATAGGATCGTTGACCATTTGGATTCCTACAAGCTGCTTGGGAACTCCCAACCTGGGTTTAGACGGCATAGGTCGTGTCTCACCAACCTGCTCGACTTTTTCCACGTCATCTGGAGTGAGTACGATAAGAGTAGGGCGATTGATGTTCTTTATCTCGACTTTGAGAAAGCCTTTGATAACGTACCTCACCGCCGGCTAATGGCCAAAGTGCGCACGCTGGGTATCGATGAGAAACAAGGTAGCTGGATTGGAAACTGTCTGAAGAATAGGCGGCAGAGAGTTGTAATTAAAGGAGCTACCTCGGGTTGGGCCTCGGTCACTAGTGGGGTTTCTCAGGGTTCCTTTTTGGGGGCCACTGTTGTTTATCATTTACATAATTGATATCGACGCTGGCATCGTCAGTAGGATCGCCAAATTCGCTGATCACACCAAGCTTTGGGCCAATGTTCGGACGCCCGAAGCCATTGAGCATCTGCGTGCGGACCTATAGGATAGGAGAGTGGTCCGAGAAATGGCAAATGCTGTTCAACTTGTATAAATGCAAGGTGATGCACATTGGCTACGCCAATCCCAAGTCTGACTACTCGAAGTTGGGGAGTAATATCGAGGTCACTAATGTGGAAAAAGACTTGGCTGTGCTAATTAGCAGCGCCCTTAAGTTTACCAAACAATGCCTAGAGGTGGAGAAGCAAGCTCAGAAGCTTTTGGGCTGTGTTAGGAGACAATTTCGATTTCGGAATAAGGAGATTGTGCTCTCTCTGTACAATTCCCTGGTTCGGCTGCACCTGGAGTACGCTGTGCAGTTCTGGTCGCCCACCCTCAGGAAAGATGTTGAGAGGCTGGAGCGAGTCGAGGCGAGGGCCACAAGGTTAATCCCTTCTGTTAGGCATATGGGCTCCAATCGACGCTTAAACACCCTGAACTTTCTTTCGCTGGAAACTCGGAGGTTGCGCGGTCAACTCATCGAGGTTTTCAAGCTCTTACACGGGTTCGACGATGTCGATTTTAGGAGCATGTTTAATTTAAACGATAACTCGACTCGCAACAATAGTTGGAAGTTGGATTTGAAACGGTTTAGCACTTGTGTTTGTAGGAGTTTCTTTACCTGTAAGATCTGTGACACCCGGAACAGGCTACCTTCAGAAGTTGTTAACAGTTCCTCTGTGGATCATTACAAGAAAAAGTTAGACCGAATCTTGCACACTATTTGAGATGTGTTACTGTCTTCTGGGGTGGCTGTCCGAGTAGCTAGCTGTGACAATATGTAGGAATTTTTCCCTAACACCCTTTGCCATTGGTACCTACTCGGTATGGGCCACAAGGCCTTTCCTTTAACTCTTTGTAACTCTCTCTCTCATTAGGTTGTATTAAATATATTAAAAGGCAGTTCTAGTTTCGGAACAAGGAGACTAATGTCTCTTTATAATTCACTAGTCAGACCTCAACTCGAATATTCTGCGCAGTTTTAGTCTCCGTTCTTTAAGAAGGATATAGAAACGTTAGAAAGGGTACAAGCAAGGGCTACAATGAGAATGTAAAACTACCAACGGAGATTGGAGCGCGTAAATCTGTTTACCTAAGAGACGAGGAGGTTGCGCGTCAGCTTATTCAAGTCTTCAAGATGCTCAATGGATTAGACAAGGTAGCTTACAGGAACTTATTCTCACTTAATGCCAATCCGACAAGAAATAATGGGTTTAAACTGGAACTAAAGACATTTAGGACCTCTGTCTGCGGCAACTTCTTTTCCTATAAAATATCATAGTTAATATCTGGAACTAACTTCCCTCAGAGGTTGTTTCAGGCCAAAGTGTAAATGCGCCAGACAAAGTAGTAAATACGCTCACGGTCGCTTGCACGGTGTCTCTGTGGGCATGCGTAATTACAGTGCTATCTTATATATTCTTCACTTTCCTGTAAAATTTCCTCGGCGACTTTTCCAGTGTGAAGGTATTTTCTTTAACCTTTTTCCTTACTTGCTTCTGGCAGGGAGGGAGCGGAGGGTGGAGAGAGAGCTTTATACTTTTCTATCCAGTTTTCTACTACTGCTAGAATAGTTGAAAGAAAATTCATAACAGGAACCTCCCAGAGTGGACCGGAAGGTCTTTGAGGCTTCCTCTTGTCTTTGTAACTCTCTCTCTCTCTCTCTCTCTCTCTCTCTCTCTCTCTCTCTCTCTCTCTCTCTCTCTCTCTCACCGAATATATATTATTATTATTGTTTCCCTACTGGGAGTTTGTCAATGGTGATCATTATTATTATTTCTTCTATACCTCATCCCTATCCACAAGGTCAGCTACTTCCAGCCAGGTAACACAGACACACACACACACACACACACACACATCGTATTGCCCATTAGCAAAACTCAGAGATCACATAATACAGACGGCATTGTGGCCTTGTGGCCTTGTGTGTGCTAAAATTCACTTTCTGTTGTATATAATTTAATTCTACATTAATTATAATATTAAAATATAATATAATTATATATTATAATATAATTCTTATTATAAAGTGAAGGAGATTTAAACGGGTTTTAACATTAATTAAAAAATAATTCCAAATATTGACCGTCAGCCATCGACTGCCGCTCACTGCCCCTGAATGCGTATCGGAAAGCGCCCGATCATTTGCGTCTCGCTGTGCCAATTCTATACTCACGTGCCTTACTCTTTTTATCGGGACCCCAGCAAATGGTCGGTGTCTGAACTAATGAAATATTTATCTATAGATTTGTATTCCATGTTTCCTTTTTATATACTGTGTATATATATATATATATATATATATATATATATATATATATATACACACACACAGAAAAAGAAGGTGACGCTATAGAACCGATAAAGGTTAACTCAAAGTGTTTCTATAATTTTGCAAAATGGAAGTCGAAAAACCATGCGCCATTTTACCTTTGAAAAAAGAGAACTGTGCTTTATCTGATGATCTAACAGAAATATCCGAAATATTAAGAGCTCAGTACGACTCATCTTTCAGTATCCCAAAAACTGACAAACTGTTATGCGATAGGAACGCGTTCTTTGAAGAACTACAAGGGGAAAGTATAACGGACTTCGAATTACGACAGATGATATTACACAAGCTATAGGGAAACTAAAAGCACACTTAGCGGCAGGACCGGACAAATGGAATGCCACACTGATCAAAAACTGCAAGAATGCAATCGCTGAGCCCCTATATTGGATATGGAGACAATCACTAGACACGAGAGAAATACCGGCATCCTGAAGAGCACGAACATGGTCCCAATATATAAAGAAGATCGATCCGAGGCCAAAAACTGTAGGCCAGTGTCGCTTACATCTCATCTCACTAAAATATTTGAGAGAATAGTTAGACAGAAAATCTGTGGCTTTTTGGAAACTCTGAAAAAATTAAATGATAACCAACATGGGTTTCGGTCAGGTAGATCATGCGTATTAGGGTGTACCATTTTTGGGTCATTTTCAAAAAGTCAAGGTCCAGGAGGCTAATGTTGTGCCAAATGATGTCCTAAACACGAATTTAACAAGCATTTTCTAATCCAACAAATTTTGAATCCCCCCCACCCCCTTGAAATTTTGCCCATCCCCTTTTCCTAAAAACCCCATATATCTAAAACACTATCCACTTTATCGAAAAATGTTATAGAATAAAAATGATTTAGAATCAAACGTTCTATTAGAAAAGTTCATTAAGATAGAAATTTACGTAATTTTGAAAATTTTAATTTTCTTTTGTCCAAGAGCACCTTATTGTATTAATATAAAATAAGGTGCTTAAGTTACATTATTTATGAGTATATTGTGAGTATAATCCAAATTTAAAAATCCTTTTTTACATTGAATTTTAATAAACAAGCATTGTTTTTACTCTTATTGTTTCTTTTCAGACTGCTTTATTTGAAAAATAAATAAAAAATGAGTCAAACAGCTACAAAACAGCATGACTTTATTCTTGGTCGCTTGCAGGCTGATATTATGAGTTCATCTAAAATTGTTTTACCATCCAATAAAGATGTTCTAAGCCATTTTACTTATTTACGGAGAATGCATTATAAGGGTCCAAAAGTTACAAAAGATTCTACTGTTAATGAAGTTCTACAGAAGCTACTAATAATATGGCAAAAAGCATGCATTCCTACTATAGATATTAGTAAAAACCCTAAAGGCAGGAAGATGCTGTTAAATCTAGAAGAAATGCATAATAATTTAATCAAGCACAAAAAAAGAGCAAGCTTTGAAAATTAACTCTCTAATTTCATGAAAATTATGGATTCCCTTTTTGACATCTCTTCTCAAAATGCCGTTGAATTAATCCAAAAAGACCGCATGAGAACTGAGCCTCAGAAAGCATATGATATTTCATTCTTAGAAGATCAAAGAACAAAACGAGAAACATGTTTAGGTTTGCTAGATGCAGATTATGCATCAAAAGTACAGCGCAAGTACATTAGATTAGAGAAAGAGAAGAAACGCAGAGAAACATAAATTAGTGAAGCAAGTGAGTGCTACAGCCAGAACATCAGAGACCCTTCTTTCTAGCACGACCAGTTCTGAGACAGACAGCTATGAAGAGTTTCCGACAGAACCTACAGCAGGACCTTCAAATGCTTCCAGCCCCAAAAATATTCTTGCCTCGCCATTGGTTTCCTCCACTGCAGACAGACTTAATCTCTCTATTGGACAACGGACTGTTTTTGCTGCTGCAGTAGCCATTAGGTGTGGCAAAGATATTGAAAAACTGTCTCTCTCCAGGACCACATCTGCAAGAGCCGCTCGAAAGACAAGAAAACGAAAATATGAAACTTGCATCAAGGATTTTACTCCTCCTGATCACTGCCTAGTACATTGGGATAGCAAGCTGCTTACTAAATCATGTTCAGAACAAGAAGACCGCCTTGCAATACTTGTTACTGGATACCCAAATGTAGAAAAACTTTTAGCAGTTTCTATAATAGATGATTCCACTGGATTGTCTCAAGCCACTTCTGTATTTCAAAGTATTGAAAAATGGAACTTGAAGCAAAATGTCTTTGGAGTATCATTTGATACCACTGCATCCAATTCAGGATGGATGAAAGGTTCCTGTAAGTTACTTGAAGAACTTTTGCAAAAGAAATTGATTTGGTTAGCATGCCGCCATCATGTGGCTGAAAGAGTTTTGTGCTGTGTATGAAACCATTTTTGGCCCAAGTAAATCTCCTGAGTTTGAGTTATTCAAAGAATTTCGCGAGTCTAAATGGAAGAAAATTAATACGAAATCTACATACAATGTTCTTGATGTTAAATCAAGGTATCAAAGAGGCCTAAAGGAAGAATGTGTAGAATTTATGACCCAATGTTTAAGAAAATCTGACTGCTTTCCACGTGATGACTATAAGGAAGTTGCTGAACCAACTTTAATGCTTTTAGGAGAGGTTTCCAGAGAAAACAGTCATTGGCGGAAACCTGGTGCAATGCACCGTGCCAGATGGATGGCAATGATTTTGTATACAAATAAAATGTATGCTTTTGCCCACCAAGCATCATATGATGAATCATTGATTAAGAAATTAAAGAGAATGTGTCTATTTAATGCATTAATTTATGGAAAATACTGGCTTTTATGTTCTAATTCACTAGATAGTCCAGCTAATGATCTGAAGTTTTATCATGATTTGGTGAATTACAAGAAGGAAGATAGGGAAGTTGCAAATGCTGCTTTGAAATCTTTTGCCAATCATTACTGGTATTTGACGGAGGAAGTGGTCCCTTTGAGTTTCTTTGGATCGCTAAGTAATGATGAAAAAGATAAGATCGCAAAATCCTTAAACAAATATCCAGTTCCAGAAAATTATGTATGTGGGCAACCTGTTTTCCCCATTTTAAAGGAAGACACAAAGCTTCATCAGCTAGTAGGTCCAATTTCATGGCATTTATTTCAATGCTGTGGGTCAAAACCAGACTCATGGATAAAGAAACCAGCATCAACATGGGAAGAGGTCGATGACTACAACAAACTAAAAAACATTCTTTCATCTATTAGAGTAGTCAATGATACCGCTGAAGGAGGAATCAAGCTGGTTCAAGACTTTCATGACAAATGTCAAAATGAAGAAGAATTTCAAGGTCTTTTGCAAATTGTGGAAGAGAATAGAAGACTAATTCCTGATCCTAGTAAAGAGACTCTTAAAAGAATGAAACTCAGTAAAGAATAGTTCATTAACAGATAGATTAGGTATTTTTATTTGCAGAGATTGTTTTAATTTAGAAGAGGCTGATTTTTTTTGTTATTAAATATACCATAAATTGTCTTTTCTTATTTTTATGTTTAAAAAGCTCTTATATCAATGATTTCTAATTAGGAAACTTGTTTCTTTTTATTTTTTTGAGGAAAGTGTTGAATAAAGGAAAAAAAAAAACGATGGGACCTCACAACTATAGATAAAGTGTTAATTTTTAACTTTATTTTATATATATATAGTTTTGAGATTGTCCTCACTTTGTATAGGCTAGTTATAATAAAAACTAGTTATGATTTGCATTATAACTAGCAAATACAAAGCCCATCGCCGCGAAGCTGCATTGGGGTGATGCTTCAAAGGTGGCGGTAACACCTTATTTAAGAAGAAGGCACTGCAAGCAAAAAAAATTTTAATTTAAATTTTTAAAAAATAAATGAAAATTTTCAAAATTAGGTACATTTCTATTTTGATGAACTTTTCTAATAGAACTTTTGATTCTAAATCATTTTTATTCTATAACATTTCTCGATAAAGTTGATAGGTATTTAGATATATGGGGTTATTAGGAAAAGGGGATGGGCAAAATTTCAAGGGGGGTGGGGGGGATTCAAAATTTGTTGGATTAGAAAATGCTTGTTAAATTCGTGTTTAGGACATCATTTGGCACAACATTAGACTCCTGGACCTTGACTTTTTGAAAATGACCCAAAAATGGTACACCCTAATGCGTATCACAACTAATGGAACACTACAACAACATTATTGATGCACTGGAAAGTAATGAAAACTACTGTATGATGTAATATACACTTTGCCAAAGCGTTCGACAAGTGTGACCATGGAATCATAATACATAAACTGAAGCATATGGGAATAACAGGAAAAGTAGGGAAATGGATATATAATTTCCTTAGTGAGCGGTGGCAAGTCGTTACAGTACAAGGAGCATCTTCATCAGAATCAGAGGCCCTCAGCTCAGTATCACAAGGAACAGTATTAGGTCTACTACTCTTCATAATCACGCTAACTGACATAGATGAGGACGTTACCAGAGACAGTACAGTAACATCCTTTGCCGATGACACAAATATCAGTCGAAAAATAAGAAACCCAGAAGATATAGGATCTCTACAAACAGACATGAACAGAATCTACAAGTGTTGCAGGTTGCGGTTCTTCTTATACAAAAGTAAGAGCTGATGCCCTTAAATCAGATTTCTGCAGGCGTCGGTTCAACGCGGAGTCTCCGGATTGGGGAGAAAAGCCAGTCCGTTATAATTCCCTTCAGGAGAAGTGAACAGAAAACATTAGATTAAGGAACTTCAGATTAGCCCCTCGGTGAGAAAGCGCGAGAATCGCACTAAGAAGCCTTGGGACAAAATGTGACTGAGCAGTACAGTAACTTTGATTTAAAGTCGAACCAGAACGACTAGACATTCAATTAATTTTATTTCAAATATTAAGGCACTCTGATTCAAGTAAATTAAATGAAAAACTTTGCCAAGCATTTTCTTGTCCCCATGATCCCCTAAGCCGCACTCACATAGGAGTGCTTGATGAAGTAAAACATAGTGACGACTTCTTCAAGTCAACATCGCCGAGTACTTTTCTGTTACACGGGAACAAACCCAGAAAAAGAGTGTAACATATATATATATATATATATATGTGTGTGTGTGTGTGTGTGTATGCTACAGGTTGATTTATTCCCTATAAATGTATGTATGTGTGTGTGTGAATATATTCTCTAGCTGTTTCGGGAACCGACCAAGCTGGCCACATTTTACCTTAAAAATTTGTTGTGAGAGGTGGTGCCACTCGAGTTAGCCTATATTTCTTTGATGTGCCGAAACTGCTGAGGACTTTTAACATAAATATCGCGTTCAGAAATTTAGATGTAATTAAGAATTCATTGATTAAAAACTCCCCTTTAAGTGAACAGGGTTGTGTATATAAAATTCCATGCACAATATGTAATAAATTTAACATTGGTCAAACTGGGAAGACGCTAGAGTTACGTATTAAGCAGCATAAATACAGTATAAGAAGCAGCCAGGAATCTAACGCCATTTTCATTCACGTAAGAGATACTAATCATCTCATTGACTGGAAAAATGCCTCCAAATTAAGTTTTAGTAAATCTATTGTTAGTAGAAATATAATTGAATCGAGTGTGATCAACAATAATGCTGATTTTGTTTTAATATTAGCCCTGGGCTTTACAAATTAGACTCATACATTGTTAAAAAGGTGGTGGATTATTTTGACCGCATTCTTGCCACTTAATTGTTTGCTTTAATTAAATAAATATTATTTTAATAATTGTTATCATTTCTGTGTACATTTTAATTGTATTATTTCTTTTTATATAGTCTTTATGTACTCGATAGTTTAGTAGATTTAGAGCAAGTTATCTATTGGGAAAATTTTTAGATTATTTTTAGAATGAGTTACCTATTGGGGAATTTTTATCTTCCCTAATAGGTAACGGAATATTCTGGAAGTAGCACGTGCTGACGATTGTGCATTGTACTTTGTTTCCTAACACTACTGCATTCTTGCCACTTAATTGCCTGTTTTAATTAAATACTATTTCTAATAACTGTTAAAATTTTTTGGTGTACATGTTAATTGTATACTTTCCTTTATATAATTTTTGTATGTATTCGATAATTTAGCAGCCTTTAGATTAAGTTATCTATTGGGGAAGTTTTAGATTGTTTTATTGTTTTTAGACTGAGTTGCTTATTGGGGAATGTTTTCGCTTGTGTATTTAACTCATTTACTTTGTAAATTCTATCTATTTCTTTCTTGTCCCTTTAGATGTGAATATATCACGAAAACGCTCTGACATCGTGTTTCCTTTTCCCTGTGGTTCTTTGCTTATTATAAAAGATCACGTCTTGCTTTATATTGCTTTCATATATATATACATATATATATATAGATAATATATATATATATATATATATAATATATATATATATATACACACACACACACATATATATATATATATATATATATATATATATATATATATACGAGGAGTGATCAAACAGTATCGATAATTTTATCGCTGCGGACAAATGAACGCAAATAAGAAATAACCGTTTACATATGTGAGTCTTCTTGCCCTCTGGCGTCTGCAGCAGTCTGAAGTAAAATCTGCTACCATGGGTCAGTAGTTGGTTGGAGCGTTTAAAAGGAGGGTGTGTTTTTGCAGTACGTATAAATCTTTGAAATGGAGCAACGCGCGTTCGGAGACGAACGAAATGATTAAAACAGCTTCCGGAAATGATGCTCTCAGTGTACCTAACGTTTACAAATGGCACAAAAAAGTTTTAAAATGGAGAAACATCGCTTGAAGACAAGGAACGCAGTGGCCGCCCTTCCATTTCTCGTACGGATGAAAATGCCCAACAGATCCGATTTTTGGTACGAGCAAATGTTTCTCCATTTTAAAATTTTTGTGCTATTTGTAAACGTTAGCTACACTGAGAGCATCATTTCCAAATGCTGTTTTAATCATTTCGTTCGTCTCCAAACGCGCGTTGCTCCATTTCAGAGATTTATACGTACTGCAAAAACACACCTTCCTTTTAAGCGCTCCAACCAACTACTGACCCATGGTAGCAGAGTTTGCTTCAGACTGCAGACGCCAGAGGGCAAGAAGACTCACATATGTAAACGGTTATTTCTTATTTGCATTCATTTGTCTGTAGCAATAAAATTATCGATACTTTTTGATCACTCCTCGTGTATATATATATATATATATATATATGTCACTAAACTATGGCTCCTGGCTGTATTCTTCAAAATATTCGCATTTCTCCAAAAAGAGAATGTTATTTTCGTATTCAGAGGGTCAAAATGCACTACTTGTGCTATTTTCAAATGATTCTGGTGGGGGGCTCCAAACGGAAAAGACCTGGATCTCCTGTCGACTTTTGTCTCCTGAGAAAGCTTTCTCGTTGATTATTTTGGACTTTGTAAGAGATAAGTTAATATCATTGTTGTCGTTGCTTCGTCGGTTAAATTCTCGGCCTACCGCTACGCGGGCGGTCATGTACATTTCCCCTCTCTTTAAACCCATTAATTACTCTTCCAACGATTGCCTGATGAAGTGGAAGTGTCTCGGGTATTTCCTATTAAATTCTGTATCGATTGATCGATTCGTAGTAACTGGTACATTAAAACCAAGCTAACCCTATCGTCTATTGTTAATTTCGTAACCATCCCCTACCTAAAAGAAAAAAATATATATTATAGTCAACACTGAAAATTCCTTTGGTGGGCAACTTTGCGCCACCCCGTATATATATACACACAATCGGATCTCGTATAACGTTACGATCGTATTGCGATATTTTGTATTAAGATGGCCCTCTCATAGGACCCCATGTTTTCATATAACTATGAAAATTTTGTATTATGATGGCAGTACAATACCACACTGGCGTCATTTTCGGCCAATCAAAGCGCTCAAAAGTGTAAATGGGACTTGAAGTGGAGAAGGAGGATGTTGAAGATCTGGTTCAATCTCAGGATAGGGAGCTCACCACTGAGGACCTGCAACAGTTGGACTCTATGATCGAACATGACAGTGGGGAAGAGGAAAGAGAACAGGATGACCCTATGACAACTGCAGAGGTCAAGGAAATTCTCTATCATTGGGACCAGGTGAAGAGATTGGCTGCCAGACATCCCTCCATAAAGACAACAGAGCTTATGAACTGCCAGTATGAAGACAATGTCATGTCCTACTTCAAAAAGCTGTTAATGAACAGGAGAAAGGCTGCAACGCAGACAACATTGGACAACTTTTTTGCCAAGAGGCCAAGATTGGAAAAAGAACTATCTGTAGCTTCAACCTCAACCTCAGCTGAACCTCTATAGGTTCTTATGGAAGGAGACTCTCCTTTCAAGAATTTAGTTTCTCCAATCCCACCTCAACTTCTCCATCAACCCCCTTAAGCCAGCCATCTTTTTAGCCAAAGGTAAGAATGTTATTTGTCAATTTATTAATTATTTAACAATGTTTGCATTGATATTAAGACTTTAAAATGTTCTTAAAATGTTTATTTATTAATACGAAATGTTTAAATATTATAAAGTATGTTTTTTGGGAGAAAAATGTCAACTCCCGATAGTCTTCGAACGGATTAATTAAGCCTTTAACATATATTTCCTATATTCGTTTAGCGATAATTTCGTATAACGATGGTTTTGGTGGAACCAATTACCATCGTTATACAAGAAACTAGTGTGTGTGTGTATATATATATATATATATATATATATATATATATATAAATAATAAAACCATATATATATATATATATAAAACCATATATATATATTATATATATATATATAATATATATATATATTATATATATATATATATATTATATATATATATATATATTCATGCGGGTTGCTTCTAAAAAGCTTCAATTTAATATTCAAGAGAAATCCAATGACAAGGAGGAATGTAAATGCCATGAAAAGTCTTCTTTAATGCAACGTTTCGAGCAATATGCTCACCTTCAGGCTAAATAATAATAATATGAAATTAAAATCAATAAACAATTAAAACAAGACAAAACAGTTTCTATAAGACCAATTCTTAAAAACAAAATTTAAAAAGACTAAAAGAAGGTTAAATTCAAAGTTATTAAAATTTATAACTCTCCAACCACCCAACCCATAGTATGTTCCATGTGTTTTGTTTTAAAATTACTTGTGCCTCGGAACCAGCAATGAAGGGTTAGTAATGTTATTCCATTGTATTAATTTCAAATTTACTATATGTAATTTAAAAATAGCTTTTTAAATTTCTTGTAATTTTATATGTAAATTTTAATAACTTTGAATTTAACCTTCTTTTAGTCTTTTTAAATTTTGTTTTTAAGAATTGGTCTTATAGAAACTGTTTTGTCTTGTTTTAATTGTTATTGATTTTAATTTCATATTATTATTATTTCGCCTGAAGATGAGCATATTGCTCGAAACGTTGCATTAAAGAAGACTTTTCATGGCATTTACATTCCTCCTTGTCATTGGATTTCTCTTGAATATTATATATATATATATATATATATATATATATATATATATATATATATATATATATATAACCAAGGAAGCCTTCAGGGACAGAGATTTTCATTATCATTCATTATACTGTTAATAATAATGTATTAGTCTGCCATTAAATAAACTTAATTATTCTCTTTGTTAGGTGATTATCTTTTGTTGTCCTTTCAAAAATGACTTTTAAGGAAATAAACCAGAACTAATTGGATCTTTTTCTTCACTATAAAAACTTTCGTATCATCAATAAACCGATAATTTATAGACGTAAATAATTTTAAATAGAGAATACACTAAAAAAAAAAAGATTTTTTTATATAGCTAATAAAAGATTCTATTGAAATTTTAATTAGTATCCAAATTGTTTTTCTTCAATGCTTTAGAGATTTGTTATTTTCTTTCATGTAATAAATTCAGGCATATTTACAGTATTTCTCTCTTTATCTACTTCCACATGTATTCTTTCTCTCCTTCTGTCTGTATATCCAATTATCTATAACCTATTTTAACTATCCATCTACCAATCTATTTATCTATGACACTTTATTTATTTACTTTTATAACTATTTTATACATCTGTCTGTAACCTATTTTTTCCCTCTCTCTTTCTCTATCATATATATATATATATATATATATATATATATATATATATATATATATATATATATAGATGAAAAACTGGAAAGCCAGAAGTAGTTATAGATAGTAAGATATTTAGATAGATGTCCAGAATAAGTTCTAGATAGTTAATATATATATATATATATATATATATATATATATATATATATATTAAGTATCTAGAACTTATTCTGGACATCTATCTAAATATCTTACTATCTATAACTACTTCTGGCTTTCCATCTTTTCATCTATCCATTTATTCATCTGTGTACTCATATATACAACTCCGGACCAAAAAAATAGATTATTGTCTGAAATGCGCTCATGACCTTGATAATACCTTTAAGTTATACACCTTTATGAGGATTATCGAATATCTGTGACGTCATTATGATAAAAAAGACACCTCTGTGTGCTATTTTTTAAAAAGAAATTATAATATAGCAAAAACCCTATTAAAGAGTGAAAAGTTAATGCATAACGACATACTAAAATATTAGAATATCTTGTGAGGTACTACAAAAATATAAAATAATTCATGATGTTTAGTGAGCGTTGCCAATATATTAAACCTTTATCAAAGACTTTAACTCTGTGTCTTAGTATTTAGTTGGTCCACCCTTAACCCTAATTACGGTCTCCAATCGACGTGGCATCGAGTCGACAAACTTCTTGCATTCTTCTGCAGTTATCAATTGCCATGTTGTCATCAAACAGTTCGCTAAGTGCTCCTGGTTTATGCTTTTGGAGCTTCTGCTTAGCAATATTCCAAAGATTTTCTATCTGATTAAGATAGAATTAGCTAGCTATGGTAGGACTTTAATTTCATGAGCATCAAACCCCGCAGATGTTGCACGAGCCGCATGAACTGGAACCAGGTCATGGTGAAACTAGTAGCATGGGCGCAAAAGGTTAGAGCGCAATGCAATGATGCAATGAGAGAGAGTGCCAACCCAGTGCCAACCCCACTTGTTGCAAGACCTGCCAATTGCCAACCCAAGGGTGCCAAAAAAAATAGAAAGGGGGAGGGGAACTCCCCAAGCAAGCCGAGGGAGTCGACCTGACCTCTTTGGGGGAGAAGTTGGGACGGCCAAACACCCCAAAGGGGTCACGGTAGCAACACTTGAATCAGAACTCAAAATCCGCCAGTTGGCGTAAAAGCCAGTGCCTCCAGGCATTATCAGCCATTTGGCTCATTGTATACATCGCCTGAACATTCAAGAAGCGCGAGCAAACGCACATAGGTCCCCTATTATTAAACACACAGCTATATATACTAATTATTTATTTATAGAGGAGTTACTTTTGTTATTCATCTCTTATACAAAATGCCTTCAAAACAGCATTTCTTTTTATTCCAAGAAAGCCAAAAAATACCTGACTTGTTCATTCCGTTGAAGGTCAAACTTTTCACCCCATCCTGTACCTAAAGTTTAACGGGGAATCCGGACCCACCCGAATTGTTCATTCTGACGAAGGACAAACTTTTCACCCAAACCTAGACCTACGGTTTAACGAGGAATGCAGCACCCCAGCATCTTAACCACTAGTTCTCCCAGAGTACCCATTTTATCTACCAACCAATTGTGCTGAAGCTGGGTGTGCTACGCATCTAATAATAAAAGAAATACACAGAGCTCTTTACACTGCACATTATTCCAACAACATGCGGAAGGATGTTCGTTTACCGATCGCCGATTGCAATCACCGGGCCTCGAGCACGGACCCGACGCGGTTCTCGTTTTCGTAAAAATTTTCATCCATCTTAATATTCATTCTCTTGATTTGAGAAATCTAAATATTAAATTTCCAATATCAAAATGGATTTTGTAAATTATTCTCATAGAATAACATTCAGCATTCCTTTCTATAAACTTCTATATTATTTTTATAAAGAAAATCCAGCCAATTCAAAGTTAACTGACTGTTATTTTTTATAGAAAACAAAGTAAATACATTAACATTAAATTATCTAAGCATCCACGATACTTTACGCTTCCAGCCCTCATTAAAAATTAATGAAAAATCTTAAGACGCATATCTAAAACTTCTTCACGGAATTTTACTTCTAAACCCCATAAACTTTAAACCGATGTGAATTGCCCCGATTTCCAAATTTATCTTCAAATCTCGCTAAGTACCTCATATATATTAATTGTGGAGCGGGTGTTTGATAAACATCTGTTTTATTACCTTGCCTGTGGTATATTATATGAGGGATTTAGCGAATTTTCCTGATTTCCAAATTTATCTTCCTATCTCGCTCAGTACCTCAGTACCTCATATATATATATATATATATATATATATATATATACATACATATATATATATATATGAGGGATTTTACAACCATCTAGAACTGAAAATAAATTAAAATTTAATTTTGTAGGGGTTATGAAAAGAATGGCTGTATCATAAACTTCTGTTTTATTATCTTACCTGTGGTGTATATATATATATATATATACACCACAGGTAAGATAATAAAACAGAAGTTTATGATACAGCCATTCTTTTCATAACCCCTACAAAATTAATTTTAATTTATTTTCAGTTCTAGATGGTTGTAAAATCCCTCATATATATATATATATATATATATATATATATATAATATATATATATATATAGGTACTGAGCGAGATAGGAAGATAAATTTGGAAATCGGGTAAATTCGCTAAATCCCTCATATAATATACCACAGGCAAGGTAATAAAACAGATGTTTATCAAACATCCGCTCCACAATTAATTTGTTTTAAAATTATTTTTGATGGTTGTAAAACTCTTCATATATATATATATATATATATATATAATATTATATATATATATCGGCACAATTGATTGGTAGTAAAAGTGGATATTTATTACATGCCAATCTCTCGACACCATAAACTTTAAATCGATGCGATTTGTCCCCGATTTCCAAATTTATTTTTAAAAATTATTTTAGGTTTTAGATGTTTGTAAATCCTTCATAAAAGTTTTATTTTCTCTATCTCTCTCTTTCTCTCTCTCTCTCTATCTCTCTCTCTCTCTCAACGAATCATGGAATGCGTAATGGAATGAGTAAGTTATATCTGACATGCCCCAGAATTCACGGATCAGACAATTACAGCCCAGTGGGAGGAGCCCCAGGACCTCTGCTTGGTGGGCAGCCACGCTTACACTTTATGCCCCACCCAAATTTCACCGACGGCCAATAGGAGAAACATAATTCGGCTATTGTGGGTGTTTACAATTAGGATAGTCTATATAAAAGGGGGTCTTTTCATCTGGAATCCACAACCGTTGTATTTATCAGCAAGTAAGCAGCGCTGTCTACACTTCACCTTTTCGCAGCGGCAGACCGGAACGAAAGAAACATCCGATGAAGATGGCCTTCAAATGTAAGTAATTAATTTAATTTGTGAGTCGGGTTTTATACTTCGGTTCATTCAGTGCCTGTGATAGTTAGTTTATAAGAAGCCTTGATAAATGCATTTTGAAAAACTAGTTTGTGATTTAAGCAGAAGGCCGGGCAATATATATTTAACGTTTAATTCAGTGCAAGTGTTATAACACTGGATGCATCAATTTTGCTGTCAATGGTTTTGTAAGTGATTCTTATAGAGTTTTTCCTACTGATTTCGAATCTCTAATCCGTTTTTCTCAATCAGCTCAGGTTATCCGGCTATGGCCTCATAAGTAAAATAGAATTTTTCGTGATTTTGTCAAAGCGGAATTGGAACAGTAACATCTATCATCACTTGTTTCACTTGTATAATATCTTTTTTTACTTTTCAGGCATATAGATAAAATATTTCATAATGAATAGAGCGTGTAAAAATGATCCCAATAGATTCTGCTACATATGTGGGACGGTTACCATGCCAAATAACCAGTCCCAAATCACTAAATTTGTGAAGACAATGTATAGAGCATACTTCGGAATTAAGCTAGGGGACCAGGACAAAAATTTCGCCCCTCATATGTGCTGCAAGACGTGAATTGAAAATTTGAGAAGATGGAGCAAAGGCAGAGCGAAATCTTTGCCTTTTGGAATTCCCATGATTTGGAGAGAAGGAAAGGATCACGTGACAGATTGCTATTTCTGCATGACAAACCTCCAAGGTGGGCTTATAAATTTATTTTTATTAAATATTTTGAAATCCTCGTATGAAACTTGACATAATATTCACCATAATGTAATATTCACCATATATAGCATAATATTCACCATAATGGTAATCATACATTTACATATACATATTGTTATAGAAAATACATTTACACATACATATTGTTATACAAGTTACATTTACATATAAAATGATTGTATATTTTCTTTCTTTTTCATTCATATTGTCCCCGAAGTGACAATATGAATGAAAAAGAAAGAAAATATACAGACTCCATCGACCTATTTCATATCTTACAGACCGCAGCCTTCCCTCACGAGCCGCCACTGTCTGAATGCTTCTTCTATTTCATATGCAAGTTTTATATCCATGTTTCTGTGTTTCTATTTTCAGGAGTTAACAAGAAGAATAAACACATTGTTGTATACCCTGACATTCCTGCTGCTATGAGACCTGTACCCCATGGTCCTGGAATTCCAATACCCGACCCACCTCAAACCCTGGACTTCGATGATTCTGATGATGAATCAATGACCAATGCCAATGACCAGTCCCAGTCGTATATACCTCAAAATACCGCTTCAAATGAGCCGAGGCATCTCAACCAGGCCAAACTTAATGATCTTACCAGGGATTTTGGACTTTCCAAATTAGCTGCTGAGATCTTGGGCTCACGACTTCGAGAGGACAACTTGCTGGCTCCGGGAACAACATTCTCCTGGTATAGGAAACGAGAGGAAGAATTCCGCAAGTTTTTTGCAGTGCACGAAAATATCTCTTCCTTAGTGTACTGCTGCAATGTTGAGGGGCTAATCGAATCCTTGGGCCTGCCATATAACGCATCAGAATGGAGGCTATTTATAGACTCGTCTAAACGAAGTTTGAAAGCAGTACTTCTCAACATTGGGAATAGGGTTGCATCAGTTCCTGTAGCACATTCCGTAGAACTTACTGAGAGCTACGATAACATGAAAATTTTACTGGATGCTCTCGTATACGACCAACATAACTGGAGGATCTGTGAAGATTTGAAGGTAATACTAATATCATAAGTAAACTATTGCTATTGACTATGTTGTTTTCCAAAGGTTATTTGAGAGCGTATAAGAACACTTAACTTCCCCACAGAAGTGATACAGTCCAATGCATAGATTTTTTATCTGATAGAACAAATTCTCTAAATTCTTTAAATATTTTCATTTTTTTTCAGATTGTGGCATTTGTATTGGGAATGCAAGGGGGATACACGAAATACCCATGTTTCCTCTGCAAATGGGATAGCCGAGCGGATGAGAAGCACTATGCACAGCGTGAATGGGCATCCAGAGAGAATTTTGAACCTGGGTCGCATAATGTCGTTTCAGTGCCCCTTGTACTACCAACAAAAATTTTGCTCCCACCACTTCATATTAAGCTGGGCTTGATGAAAAATTTCATCAAATCAATGAATAAGGAGGGTTCAGCATTCCGATATCTCGAGAGTAAATTTCCTCATATATCTGATGCTAAACTAAATGCTGGGGTTTTTGATGGTCCTCAAATTCGAACTTTGATCAAGGATACTCAGTTCGAAAACGCAATGACTCCAACTGAGAAGAATGCCTGGCAGGCATTCAAATCAGTTGTCACTGATTTTCTTGGCAAGCGTAGAAGTCCAGAATACGAGTCCGTTGTCGAAAACTTGATGGAAGCTTTCAAAGCTCATGGGTCGCGCATGTCCATAAAAATGCACTTTTTTGGTCCCGCTTGGTCTATTTTCCTGAAAATTGCGGGGATTATAGTGAGGAACAGGGTGAACGATTTCACCAAGATATCAAAATAATGGAAGAGAGGTACCAGGGAAACTGGGATATCAATATGCTGGCGGACTATTGCTGGTGTTTGAAGCGAGACGTGCCCGAAGAAAAACACAGACGGAAAGCCAAAAAAACTTCATTCCTTCCTCAATAAACTTTTTTCCATATTCATTGTATGAATAAAAGTATTTATTCACACAATGTTTTCATTTTTCACGAGTGTTCTTATAATATTACTCGTATCTACAGTGTTTAAGCTAAAAAAATCAATAAATTTGGGGATAAAATTGGACTTATAATAAATGGCCAATAGAGAAAAAACCTGACCTGATTTAGGAAAACCAATGTCATTTTCGAATTCAGCATGGTCGAATTATATAATATGAGTTGAAAAAACCCTCACAGCAGACAAAAAAATTTCATATGCATACCAGTGTAATTTATAAAATGCCGTAATAAATCGAAGTGAAAGGATATCTGCCCAGGGGTCGAGGCCCCTGGGGAGGCAGACGATGCGTAGCACACCCAGCTAAACTTCTTTCCTGATAACGTCATTTAGACAGTGAATTTTATTATTTGAATGTGAAATTTTATTACACGCTTGTTTCAGATAACTTAAAAATTTATAGAAAGTTCTAATGGTAGGGTTTTAGAATTACCAAAACTTTTAAGATTTGCATGCGGTCCCGGGTTCGAGACTCGGTGCTGATAGACAGTGCGTAGCACAACCAGCGAGACTTCCTTTTGACCCGGTTAGGCTAGTTGCATACTCTTTATTATCTGCTCCTTCGTGGCTATTTCGTTATATATATATATATATATATATATATATATATACACAGTACTGTGCAAAAGTCAGAGACCACTGTCGATCTGATAACTATTTGATAATCTGTTCTATGAAAATTTGTTTTGATACTAAAATACATATTAACTAGAAACTCTGGTTCATATTAACGTATAAACTTCCACATCCTCCATATTCTCCAGACCTTGTGCCTTTAGATTATCATCTCTTCAGGAGTCTGCAAAACTATCTTGAAGAGAAACAGTATACTTCTTTAGATGACCTGCACACCAGTCTTTGTACGTTTTTCGCCTCAAAACCGCCTGAATTTTATAAACATGGCATTGAAAAGCTTGTAGGACGTTGGCAGAGTGTCATTGATTCCGATGGAAAACATATACTAGATTAAAAAGTTTCAGTTGAGTTTTTTTGTCCTTCAAATTCCGATCTAAAAAACGACATTACTTATGGGATGACCTAATAAAAAAGATTCAGTATGAACTAATCATGTTAATTTCTCCTTAAAGGACCGATGCCGAACTTGATCGTGTTATAGCTACTTTTCGCGACAGCTTTGATTAAAGGCTAATAAATGACGACGATTTGGAGGCTTTACCGCGCAGCCAACTTAGTGACCTGAATACCGAGGTCGAGGTATTGGCTCACATCAGGTCCAATGAATGTCAGGTCACCGAGGAACTAATGTTAGTTTTTTTTGTGGTTAAGAACAAAACACATTGTATTTTCATTTAATTTATTACAGTAAATGATAGAAAGCATGTTTTAGTACAATTCGGCTTACAGAACTAACGTCCATTAAATAAGACTAACATTAATGGAGACATTTTACAGTTATAATTATATATATACACACGTAAAACTTCACACAATATAGTTACAATTATATACAAACACGTAAAACTTTATACAATACAACGAGTGCGTACAAATGGGAACCTTTTTTAATCTGCCTGCATAGCATTTCATCATTCATCTCAGTGTAGCACAAATCGAATAATTTTTAAAAATTATAAATCCCCTCCCACGTGAGATGTGCAGGAGAAATGAAAGGCAATGCATGCCACAAGTATTACTAAAATAGCCTTGGAAACGGTAAGGATTCCATACAATTTCAGGCAGATGTAGCTGTTCGATAAATTGTACAACCACGGGGTCACTCCAGGGCTGATTGCCGAGTGAATCAAAATAGTACATTCTGTCACTATTTTTAAAATAGATTGCAAACCAATGAATCCCCTCACCCCGCACAATGTCGTATTGACGATAAGACTACACCAGTCTCTCTTAATTGGTAATTTCAATGTTTCATTCTTCGCAAACACACTGATAAATTTGGAGCGTGTGACTGTCACTCCTCACTACTCTCTGGAGTGTATTCTCCTCCATTTTAAAAGTCTGTGACAACGTTCCTGAAACGGTCGAGCTCTACTAGAGCTTGTGATTCGAGGTATACTAGTACACGAATAGGCGAGTCTATAGGGTCGGCGAACTCCAATCTGACTGAGATGTTCCCACTTTGTTGTGGACTTAAGTGTGTATTTACACTAGCAGATAAGTCGGAGGTAATATCAAATCGGTAAAGTTTAAATTGATCGACAATTTCTTTCTGCGTTACGCCAAACCCAAGCTCGTCACAGCCACCGGCAATATGGGCCAGATTGATATAAGCTCTCGCGCAGAGCGGGAACACAGCGTCTGATGAGTAGTCCGTAACCATAGTCCCACCCCAATGCAACGCCATTTACGTATAGAATTATATTTTTAAGTCCGAAATTCTCGAATTTAAAGGCGCTCTTTTTATATTTTCCATTCGTCAAAGCGTGATCCTCATTCCAATTAATATTCTTTTAAGTAGAAATCCCAGGGCCACGTTTTGTAGCAGCTTCGAGGCTAACCCAACGGGCAACGGGTATAGTTTGATCTGTGCTCTGTTAATTGGGTATTTTACTGTTGCGTGTATAAAATGTTTTTCAATTTCTACATATTTCAGCGAACTTTATTTCACTCGCCGTACGCGCAGATATGTTTCCATGATATAAATCACAAAGGGCTTTGATGAAGTCCCACATTTATGCAGATCTCAGGATTCGTGCGGTTGAGTTTTGGCTTCATATCCACCGCATTCATAAGCAGTTTCTCCTGGAACGTGAAGTCTGTATGCAGACGTCCAAAAAACTCGTATATCTTCTTTCAAGAATTTTTAAATTTATCCTTTATACTACTTTCGTCTTTAGTCTGATAATAGCCCTCGGCAGTTCAAAAGGTATCCTTCGGTTCTTTTGAAAAGTTGAGGACATTTTCCAGATAGGATCGTAGGTGGTGATAACCCGTTCCTGCCGAGATATTAACCTGATTTAAATACACCACACACTGGCTGAATATGGAGTGTAGAAAGTTGGTTTCAGGATATGCAGAGTAACTATCATCGCAGTCCGTTCCATCTGAATGGGCTATACGTAATTTAGCGTACATGTGCATGCAGCTTGGATCAAAAAGTATGGGCCTGAGCTGGGTATCACGAATTCTATAGGTGCACGCGGTGAACTAATTGTGTTTAATGGGTTAATTTTAATGAAATCGCTATGCTCAATAGAAACGTGTGTAGTGGGCATATCAAAGAGGGACAGTTCCGATTTACAACATTGTGAGCTACACGGATGGCTGAAACGCACCACGACGAGTCAGAAATAGTGCCACCTCTCTCGACAAGTAGTAATCAGCCTATGAATCGTGAGAGCAGTGTCCTCAGCTTATATCAGTTAAAAAATAATCAGCCATAGGCTTCATACGCTTAGAACACTTCTTTTTTGATGTCCTTTTAAGTTTAAAGCCACGTGTTGGTAACCCCTTCTTCCTGACAGCCCTCTTCTTCTTCTTTCCGCCACCACGCATTTTTCTCTTTGCAGCTTTGATGATTCCGTCCCGTGTACGTTTTAAATGATGTTTTAGAGCTTCTTTAGGTTTAGTTCCACCCATTACATCTTCTACCGCGTTAAAACCTGATTCTAACGCCTTCCTCCTGAGATATCTGGCACCCCTCTTCAAAAATGAGACAGCCGTGCGCAGTATGGTTGAGAAAATGGAGCCAAGCCCACTCCCATGCTGATATCTCACCCCTCGATAGACTGTGAAAGGACTTCGGGTCATTATAACTGAATGCGACGAAAGTGTAGCTTCACTGTTAAGCTCCCATCACCGAATAGGAAATTTTTTCCCTCAATCGTTCTTATATATATTGAGATATTGGTTAATAGATTTAGTAGCATAATTCACATAATGGGGCTTGTCATATGTAATGCTCAAACTTTTCCCTCTATGGTTGGGAATGTGTACAATGCGCAGCAGGCGCACCTGGGTGTCCCCAACAAATTGATGCTCCACGATATTGCTGTAAATATAGCACATGTCTGGGGATGGATATCTTTCTCCGAATTTCTCCAATTTCAACTGATACATTAAGCTGGACAATTCATGTTGTGCCTCGTGAAAGGTGTCTCGTTGGAGGGCTGCACTATATCGACCCTCATCCACAATTGTGAAGAGCTCTTTGTCTTAAATATTTCTACTAAACGTTGAATTAACTTCAACGTGCGTGCAGGTATGTCTATGTCTACGACTTCAAAAAGTATGTCGTTTGTCAGGTACGACTTTTCAAGACTCTTGTTTAGCCCCATAACAATATCCGTGGCTGTCATAATGACCGATTCCTAGTGTTCCATTTGTACGATAGTACTGTACCTCACCTAACAGGACTGATCGCATAGTGTTGTCCAAGGCTATGCCTAATTTTTCACACACATCGACTCATCTGAGGAACAGAGATATGATCTGTTCATTTTCAAGAGTTAAAAATTTGGTGGCTAGCTGGAATTCACAAACACCAACTTCGTACGAATCACGTTCCAACTCAATGGGCCCATAGAGTTCTGTTACAAAGTTGGCCAGGGTGTTGTTAGGATGTACAGACAGAGCAGTAGAGTACGAGAATGTGACATAGAAGTAGTTAGGTGCCTCGTTACATACTATTTAAGCTTCATTATTGCAGCAACTTTTATATACTGTACGTGTTGAAGCTTTCTGGGTACCCTAGCCATTTCACCAGGTACATTTTTCTCTTTCCTGAACCTTCGCTGCGTAAAATTTTTTAAATTTTAAACACTTTTTCCTAAATTAAATGTCAGTTTCTGCAACTCCTCGCGGTAAAAGCCGCCTTCGATTTCTTCCCCATTCAAATCTTCAACGTAATACATCATCATCTCGCCTTTAGGTCTCATAGCACTAATTTTAAAAATCTCACGTGTCCATCCTTGCTCAAATCCGTTCGCGAATGTATTTTCCGAACGAGATAGCCTTACATAATCATTGATTTTGAAACGTGTAGAATTTGGTGGTGCTCCTCCATCTCTTCTCACATCAGGATCTGGGGGCGTACCTCTTACTAAAACATCATTAGTCCTTTAACCTATTCAGATTTCCTATCAATGATTGGGGACATTTATTTGTTGTAGTCTTGCTTTAATATGCTTCCATCATGCTGGTGAGGGTCTGTCCCACTTTCTCACCAGGTAATGGACAATGTCGACGATATTCGATCCCTGTACCCTTGATCCTTCAACAATGACCTCGCCTGTATTAGTCCACTGTATGATGGGGTTTTCACTCAATAAACTATAGACTTAAGCCTTTATTCCTCAATGAATGTGGGAGACTGCTTTTTAATACATGCTCGATGTGCTGTGTTCCGTTTTTCTTTGGTTGGTCATCTCTAACGTCCAACCCAGGTTCTATCTCGACATAGTCATCGTTGCTCGCACAGTGCCTAATAACCACTGGGAGCTCTGGCGGATTCTTATAATCTTCATACTCATGAAGAAATTTCTGCAGAGCCTCTTGGTACAAGATCCATTTCTCATCGGGAAACTTTTCACTCTTTAATAGGGCTAACAAGTCGCTTTTCATTCTTTTAAGCCTGCTTTTACTGGGTTCTACAATCGTGTCTGGATTCTTTGAACTTTGCAGTGAAGCATACAGCTCGTGCGGAATCACTACCACTTTCTTCATCATATTAATCTAGTCAGTAAAGGTCCCAAAACTGAAAATAAGATGGGGAGCAATGATCCCCCTATTTGTACAATAACTCGCTTTTTCTTCCCCACAGTTTGACTTTTACGAGCGAGCGTAGGTATTATGTTCTTGTAACGACGTAGGCGAGCCTTCTGAAGGGGTTTCATTCGTACATTACATTTTATAACATACAGTAAAGACATATTTTACAGATGCATTTTAAAAAGTCGTAGTCTCTATTTTTAGCAAACATCTGTTGCAGTGCCCGGGGAAATCGATGATAGATTTTTATTATTTCACGATATTTCTTCAGCCTATTTGTCACTCTGGAATATATATCGTTTCAGGCTCGTTTGGGAATATATTCGTTCTTAGAAGCACCCTAAACGTGTTTCGCGGTTGATGGTCACAAAGCAGATATCCGTAACGCAGACTTGTAGCTTCTTTATAAACCTCCAAAAAATCCTTACGCTGATTCGGGAACATTTGATTGGGTAATAACCCTATTTGTGACACATTTCTACGTTGTGCGAATAAGACTAGATATTGTGTATTTAACGACACATCACGCATGTATCTATTTTGAAAAATAGATTCTGATTGATGAAGAATACGCTTATGTTAAGATGGTGGGAGAACACTGTAAATGTCTCGGCAAACGTTTTATCCATTTCCAACATGAGATCGTCCATTACAATGACTGTATGCTCATTTCCCTTTAACGAATTAACACCATATCCACCTATGTGGAACAAAATATCATCTTCTTACTCGTTGAACACTGATTGATACGTCGAATAATACCATATTACTTATGCACAAATTTTGAGAACATCTTCCCCCTCATCTTTAAAGATTTTAAGCATAAACACAATTTTACCACATCCTGTAGGGCCAGATATAATACACGTGGAGGGGCTTGTGAACCTGAATTTTTCTACAGATTCCATCTTTAACACGTCTCAGCCCTAAGTGGGTCATTTATAAAATATAACAAAATTTAAAGGCTGTTCCTTATATTATTGTTTTCTTCTTCCACAGAACCGTGAATAACGACGATGTACAGCGCCCCCATCATCGATATTACAGATGGCCCCGATGATCGTGTAGCTTCAGACTCC
Source organism: Bathynomus jamesi (assembly GCA_023014485.1). Lineage (NCBI taxonomy): Eukaryota > Metazoa > Arthropoda > Malacostraca > Isopoda > Cirolanidae > Bathynomus > Bathynomus jamesi. The sequence continues at coordinate 99,332 of JAJOZX010002537.1, read as the reverse complement.
ATGCTCGCTGAGGAACCTTCACCAGCGATACCTGTAGCACGCGACAATTCAAAGCGGAAACATGATGAAGAACCCTCCACGTTAGATATAAAGTGCACCAGGATTCCGCCGGTTGTTAGACCCCCGTAATCGATCCCCAACCCTCTACTTCTTACGACACAACCCCCACAATAGTACTTTCCTCAAATATACCCCTTATTCGTGTTCAATTCCTGGTACTTCCGCCACACCAGCAGCAGCAGCTTCTCGTGCTGTGGAGGAAGGTATAACCCAACCCCTGGCCTGACTAGAAATCGGTACGTGGTCAAGGTTGACCCTGGATCCATGTATACCAACGGTGTTGGACTGCGACGCGTAGTTGAACGTATTGTGGAGCTTGCTCTTCAGAACCGCAACGAACGTGAAGTCCGAACGAGGTTGTCGTTCAGATTCGGTTCAGATGACGGGGATGTAGATGATTTTTGGGTAGTAATACCGTTCAGACGCTTCGCAACTGTAGATATAGAATATATCTTGGGTCGTATAATGCAGGTCTCTCAAAGTAGTACTGCATTCAATGTGGACAACTTCACGATAGATATTGACAGAGTATTCCGAGTTCCGGGTCATAGTGCCACACCTCATACTCTTAATTTCAAATTCTCCGATTATTTACAGAAAACTTTTAAACGTCGATCGTGGTTGCGGCTTTATAGCAATAGTCTTAGCGCATATGTTCACTGTGCTAAATACAATCGCGTATAATATCTGGCTGCCTATGGTAGTTCAGCGTGCCCGCAAATTGTAAGCAGATTGTAAGCTTGAATTTGAGTGTAATTTGAGTCCTGAAGAGCTGAGAAGGGTCGAGCAGGAAATGAATGTTTGTGTAGTTGTATTTGGAATGGATGATCGTCGTAGGACTGTGTATGTTTTTAAAAGCTGTGTGAGAGATCGTACAAGGCCTCTACTTATTTTAGGATTGTCAGGAACATCGTATCTCCCCATCCGTAATATAAGGACTCTCTACGCTAGTTACGATAAAAGACGAAAATATGGAAGACATCATGATATGTGTAAGGGATGTCTCGAGTTTGCTGATGATATAGTGAAACATTTTAACGAATGCTACATGGTATGTGAGCAGTGCAAAAGTCCAAAATGTGCAAGTCATGTAGCTGAAACCGAGAAGAGGGAATGTAATATGTGTAGATGTACATTTTTCAATAATAAATGCTTTGAACTTCATAAATCAATTGGCACTTGCAGGAAAATGAGGATTTGTAAGTGCGGTGTTTCACATGATGGATGACTGGGGGAATTTCAAGCATAAATGTGATGAAATTCACTGTCCTACATGCCATGAGAAATATAAGGCGGATGTAGTAAAGCATGTATGTTATATGAAAGATACTAAGCCTAAATATAAAACTTGTATAACCGTGTACTACGAAATAGAAACATACACGAACGCTGAAACCAAAAAGGTTATTGGACATTTACTCGTAAGCCAGACTATCTGCGATCAGTGCTTGAAGATCGGGTGTGATGAATGTCACATATGTGGTAAACGGACAAACGTTTTTAAAACGATTGCACACGAGAGCCCTGTGAAACTCTTTGTATCTTATATTGTCAAGTTAGCGGACAAGTTAAAAAAAAATGAATGTGTATATTCTTGCTCAGAACGGAGCAAAATTTGACACACAGTTCCTTTATAAGGAGTTGCTTGAACACGAGTCATCGGAGATATTTATAGGCGACCCCTTGAAAAGAGGCAAAAAACTAATACAAATGCAGATAAGAGGTAATGTTCAGTTTAAAGACACTCTGCTGTTCACACCTTGTAAATTAGCCAGGCTACCCAAGATAATGGGTTTAGCCGCCGATGTTTCAAAAGGGTATTTCTCTTACAGGTTCCTAACTAACGGAATTTTAAATTACGTAGGACTACCTCCACCCAAACATTACTTTAACTACACCAACATGAGGGATAGTGAGAGTGAAGATTTTGACCGCTACTACAACAGTTTTAATGAAACTAGTCCGTACAATTTAAAGCTGATGAATGTGAGCGTTATTGCTTGAATGATGTGCTCGTGCTTAGCGTATGTTTCTAGGCCTTTAGAAAGATGTACATAGCCCGTTTCAAATGCGATCCGCTGCAAGTCGCAACCACGATCGCCTCATTATGTTTTACGGTGTTCAAGAATAACTTCAGGCCTAAAGACATCTTAGCCGTCATTCACAGAAACAATCCCCGCAGTTATGGGCACAAGGCTATTTACTGGTTCATACACCTACAGCAACAGATGGGGGTGTATATATAAAACATGCCCGTAACACGCGGGAAGTACCCATTAAGGTCAATGGTCGTGTCTTTTAGGCTATAGACGAAGTGAGGATCCAACCACTGGTGAGAAGACTGTGTATTCCTTTAACGCCTGCTGGTGGCATGGATGCCTGCGCCCTGAGTGTGTCATCACAGTAGACCTACATGGAAGATAACCCACCTAAAGCCTTGCATGGACCCGTATCCGGGTCCATGCACGGATGGAAACAGATTGCCAGTACCGTGAAGAAATAACGGCCATTAAACGTTCAATGGTGTTGGATTCTCTAAAATGCGGCGATAGCTTGCTCTTGGGGCGTACAAATCCCTTCAAACTATAATTTCCACCTACGGAGGGCGTGAAACTCCATTACTACGACTTCTGTTCTTTATATCCCTACGTGATGAAGAAAAATCCGTACCCCGTAGGTGCACCTGAAAAAATTGGTGGGCCCCGCCATGCCAACCATCGAGGAGTTCTCAGCTGACTAGAGTGAGCGCAACTATGGACTCTCTTTCGTAGACGTGCTTGTCCCTCGCGATTTATGGATGCCGATCTTACCCGTCATTATAGATCACAAGCTCATGTTTCCCCTGTGCGTGAAGTGCGCAGAGGAGAACGACGTGGATTGTAATCATTCAACCAATCAGCGCAAGATCAGAGGTGTATATACAAGCCCTGAGCTCGACCTAGCCGTTCGCCTTGGCTACAGAATATTGAAGATGCATGAGGTATGGAGGAATCAGAAGCTACCCAACCTTTTCACGCCATATATAGAGAATCCTGGCAAGCGTTTTAGTGGAAAGTTGTGTCTAAACAGTCTTTCGTGAAAATTTGAACAGAATACTGGCAAACGGAACGTTCATTTGCAAAAAGTTATAGTGAAGTCTGGGATTATGTCAACGCTCCCGATGAAGGGATTATGGAGATCTGGAATGTAGGTAATACTTACATAATAAAGTACAACATCACCGAACTGGCCACAGATACCTCACGGGTAGCAAACATACCTGTAGCCAGCTTCACAACGGAATACGCTCGCATCAAGCTTTGGGGACTACTGCACTCTCTTGGGCGGAGGGTGCTGTACGCTGACCCAGATAGCGTAATATTCACAGGTAGGGAGGGTGAATACATGCCTACTATTGGGGATTTCCTCGGAGAGTTAACTGACGAGATCAAAGATGAATATGGTGATGGTGCATATGCTAACTCATTTGTATCAACAGGGCCAAAAACTTATGGGGTACGGTGAGGGTGGGAGAGGATATGAAATATATCGTGAAGGCTAAGGATATCACGCTTAACCATGTGAACCGACGAGTCGTTAACTTTGACTCGTTGAAGGATCTAGTGTGCTTGGAACAAGAGGGCAACCATCCACCCCAAATGAATGTGGGGACTCACAATTTTCGGGCGCAGCAACTGGGGTGTGTGACGGAACTTAGGGGCACGAAGTTATGCCGTAACACCTATAGGAAACGTTACCAGGTGCCTGGTATCTATGATACCGTGCCCTTAGATACCTTAATCCTTGATTGTTTTATATATATTAGGGTTTCATTTTCTCTTTTGTGTGCGTGCGTTTGTACAATCCTACGCTCCTCCCACTGTGAGTTCGGTCATGTGACTCCTGCTTCTACCTGGGCATATCTCTAACCCGGCGTGCTCAGTTGACCCCTGCAAACCCTGGAGCTCAGACGTGTATTTTCTCACGTAGAAGAAAAATAGTGATGGCTACTTTTGATATTGCGTGTTCGACGTTTATGAAGTAGTGTTCCGTAAAGTTGGAAGATGTGGTGAATACTGAAAGACTACCTACCCCAACCTCCTTTGAGACTTTTAAGGCTACATTGAATCGCGCGAATTAACAAGATGTTCATATACTCTATGGATATTCTGGCGAGAGTATTGCCGGATTTCGCGACACAAACGACGTGATGGGCTACGTTTTAGGGCTAAACTGTATAAAAGCGTACATATACCGTGAGGTGAAAGAAACAACGCGTGTAGAAGAGAAGTAACGGATATGGATAGTGTGTCTTATTGATGAGTGGTGTGACAGGCGGTATTATATCACGCTGAATCATACCGAGAACGCGTACAATGCGACTGAGAATGTGAACCTCTTCATTATGGACAAGCTAAAGTAGTTTTACCACTAAATTCATATATATCATGACGAAGTTCGCAATGAAGTTGTGGCTAAAGGCCTGTGTGAGTTTTTGATAGTTTAGAGACGAGAATCGATTAGTAAACAAAAAGGAAAAATACGGTCACATGTTTCTCTCAAATAGTGCACCGGATTGTTAATGTGTGGAGAACGTCTAGTGCGCATAAAACATTAAAACTTAAATTACCACATGTGTCGGAAAATTGTCTGGTATAATGGGTACAAGTACTCGTATGATTCATGCTAGAACAAATCCGTACACGATTCAACAGCTTATGGTGTGACTCGCTCCCACTTCGAGCCGATCCGCCTACCTGTGCTCATAGTCGTCTCAGAGATTGAACCTACTGGACGTGCACTCCTCGAATACGATGGAACTTCCTTTGTGAAGCATTCTCAATGCCGCGTAAGATGTGTCCGTGACGAAGTCATTGCGTGTGTTCAGGCGTGAAACCGGTGCCATTAACTATGTACTTGAAACGACTTGTAAACAAGTAAACTCTGGTAAACGTAATGTTATTTATTTAAGTGTTGAGGAGATGAATAGAGTCTTCGTGATAGTTGAGAAGTGGGGTAAGGACCGTTATAAAATACCTGCAGCTGTAGGTACAAGAAGACAACAGCTTAGTGATGCCCCCTCATATGGCGTTGTTTGTACGTTGTGTATAAATAACGATCAGCCATGCATTGATATACGATTGTTGTGGAAGAATGCATCTGATAATAACGTTCTTGTCCCTACGCGAAACCGATTCATCCTCGACAGAATGTTTGAAATCGTCGGATTCCGCAAGCTGAATCCCATATTAGACGCGCGTGTTACGGATATGAATTATTTTGACACGGTTGGTGAATACGCATACACCCCTCTGCTCGACGGATTTATCGAATGTAGGAATGAACAAGGCGAGAATGGTCTAGAGCTGGATGCTTATTTAAAAGGTTTAGACTTCGAAATATCATGAACTTTGGTACAAAGGACTTGAGCGGTACAAGGCAGAACTCGCCTACACTCTTCACCCTGAAGAATTGTACCGGTATATAATGAGCAGCTGTCGTTACGACTTGGAGGATCATTTCAATTGCCTTTATGCGTTGTGAAGAAGAGTTCACGATTGAAAAGCTCGGGTCGGTGTGAAAAACCTTCGATTGGGAAGGAGTGTTTATAAACTTGTATTTAATAATGATGTGGTGGCTAACGATACCCTCTTTGTGCGTGCTTTTGATTGTATTCTATCCATGTTTAATGATAACTTGCCAGCTTGCCGACCGAATGTAAAGTGGGCTCAAAAATAGAATTGAACGCTATGAAGGCCATTTACATCGAGTATAGACGCCCGCAAACCTTGAGCGGTGAAATAATGTTAAATTGTATTTACTGTGTAATGCAAAGCAATAATGATGTAACTCTAGATTCGATTACGTGCGAGTTTAATGTTTTAGTTAAGCACAATAGCTCATAAAGTATTTTGATGTATATTTATTTTCAATTTATTTAATTATTTAATATAATTGTGCTAATATGTTGATGATTATACTCCATCGTTTTGTATATTATTATTTTTTATTTTCAATATATTTAATATTATTATTTTTTACTTTCAATATATTTAACTATTTAATATAACTCTGTGTATGTATATATATATATATTTCTCCTGTACTGTTATATTGATGGTTATACTCCAACGTTTTGTATATTATTTATTTTTTATTATATATACACATATTCCTCGTTAGTATTTCTTATGCTATTATTATTATTTTATTTTTATTTTTTTGATCATATATATTCCATCGTTTATATAGGATTGTATATTTATTTTCTATATATTTCGTGAAACTGATTCCAATAATTCGTCTAAATAAACAGAATGATGTAATGGTATTTTATTTAATTCTTTTGGTTGTGTATATATAAACGATATTATTATTTAATTATATGTATACCAAATAGCTGGTAGGCCTTCTAAACCGACTGACGGATTTCTAAGCCAACTGTCAAGAATATCTGAATAGCGCAATGTGGTAGCTGAAAAGTTAATTAATATATACACCAGCTTTCTAAGTCAATTGGCGAGTTAAGCCAACTGGTGGATTAAGCCAACTGTCGAATAATGCCAACTGGCCGAAAGCCAACGGACAAGAACATATGCTTTAATTAAATAAATAGCGCAATCTGACAACTCAACCCTAATAATGTACACCTGAACAAGCCATTTACGCCTTCTAAGAAGCCTTCTAAGTCAACTGGCTGATTAGGCCCTTATAAGACAGCGGGCGCTCGGGTGAACTCTCATTGAGCTTCTGCCTCTCGCAGAAGCTGGATGCTCTCTTCCTCTCTCTCTCTCCTCTCTCTCTTAGGTTAGGTATGCCCCTTTCGGGGGGTCAGGCCGTCCCACCTTCACTGCCAAAGACCCTCCTACTTTCTCTCGCTCTCTTAGGTTAAGTTTACCTCTTTGGGGGGTGAGACCTCCCCATTTTCTCCCCCAAAGAGGTTAGGTGTTTCCCTTTGGGGAATGAGGCCGTCCAACCTTCTCCCCCAAAGATGTTAGGTGGAATCCCCCAGTTTGCTGGGGAGTTCCTCTTCATTGCAGTTTGGGAGGTAACCCCTCCCCCTGGTTGCGTACCCCCTCCCCCTTTGTTCCATAACATCTTGCAACATTTGCAATTGCATTGCACTCTAACCTTTTGCGGCCATACTACTAAAAATAAATGGTTCGTTCTGCATACTCCAATATGAAATATTCTAAGATTTTTGATAAACGTGACTATTGACCATTCTGAGTTCAATCCCATATAGCTATAATACTTGTTGTGAGTAATTTTTAAATTTTGGTAATGTACTATTTTTACCATGCTTGTATGGTGCGAAATAAATTATAAATCGGTTGCTTCTATTTTTTTATTACAATTTTCTTTTATGGCTAAAGCCTAAGGGGCCTCAGTCTGCCTTTGCGTCTCGGGCATCTAGTACTCTAAATACGGCTCTGCATATACTGTAGACTTGCAATAATCATAATGGAACCTTATTACTATAAGACTAGTAAACTACATGGAGTTCGACACTGTTCACGATCATATTAATTGTTTATGTTTATGAACACAGATATTACATTATAATTACCTGTATGTCAATGACTGCATATTAAATTGTCCTTTAAATATATATGTCTGTGTCACATGCTGTTGGACTTGGTTGTCCCACCTCCACCCCATCTTCCCCCAGTTTCGGTACCTTGACTATCACTGCGGCGTTTCCACATGTACGGATTCGCCTGTGAGGCGAGGAACATTAATATATGCGGGCAATTGTACCTTTATGCAAGACATTTTAAAATATTGTTCGAATTAGAAATAACTTATTGCGTCGATTCGACTGAATATTAATTTTAAAATTTATTTATTTTGCTTTGCGAAAAAGACGTACTCGTCAGAATTGAATAGTTTCCGTTCCCAGAGAGACAAATTAGACCCAATAGGAATTAGACTATCTTGTGTTTCTCCAATTCATTCCCGCTACACTCGGGAGTGATTCGAATAACAATTTCATCTCTTCCATTTTTTCCCATTGAGAAACGGAGAAAAATGGAAAGCTATATTTAACCACTGTCAATTGAATAAAGCGAAATGAATAAAGAATTTTACTAAATTCTGCGGACAACGGAACATTCATTTTATTAGGGGGGGGAGGGGGTAATCTTAAATTTTGCTCGGGACAAGCGTAAAATTTGGAGACACCATTTCTAAGCACGATTTTATATTTAATTTTTTTTTCCGAAACCTCTTACCCCCCTGTACACCCCCCCTGAAGGCATACATATGTGTATTTTCTGTTTTTCTGCTATATAATCGATATTTATTGCCAGATGTGCTTTGTAATATGTCCTTTATAGGGTTTTCAGGGTCGCAGAACACGAATACGCATTCGTAATGAAACTTTGAAAAATTATTATGGCGGAAATCCAAGGTGGCGGTCAAAAACACAAATTTTTTGGCATTTGAAAGTGAAATGTGGATGGAAATACTACAAACATCCATTATACTATATTTAATTGGGGGGTTTGCGACAACACTCAACAGAATTATGCAGTTGACAAGGTATTTGTGAGAACTAATACAGTTAAATCATGAACTTTCAACCCATCTGAGACCACCAAGGACAATAAGGAGAGTGCTAAGTGCACAAAGACCAATTTCAAGATGATTTTCACACATTCTATATTTGTATAAACATCATAGTGTATTACCATACACGCATATTGCTCATTTCAGTAATGTGTCTACTGCATGGTTAAACTCACTGGTTGTGCCCAGGGCTTACAGCTGACATTGCTGAGATAAAGCTTCAAATTAGTGGCATACGTTGAGAGGGGCAATTTTCTGTAGTCCTTCATTAGACGAAATATATCACTAGTCTTTGGTGCAGAAAGAGCGGTATCTCGTGCATATCTGACTTCGAAATAAAGACGGTTCAGCTTTTGCGAATCGTCCACATTTGATTCTTCGAGACAATTATCCACTTGCTCACTGGCCATGAATAACCCTCCTAGTCTTTTTAATTCTTCCAGGTCTCTATTTTTCCTGCGGTCTACAGCGACATTCCCAATCTCTTTAGTCTGCAATCCTTGCTTCTGTAATTGTTCTTGTCGTACGCTCCACTCTCGCATTATTTCCGGAATTTTTGCAGTTTCAATTTTCCTATCGTCTTTGAAAAACCCTGTTGGTTGTTTCTGAATCAACGCAAGAGATTTAGCTTTGACCTGCGCTGCCGACGCGCACGCGAGTTGCTTGGCGCCTCTTCTGCCGAGTACATAGTTGATGAACCCTACACTGCGCTCAGAGTCCAAGTTGTGAATTGGCGCCATGTCCAGTTTTTCACAGTTCATTTTTGAGAAAGCATGTTCCGCTGATTCGTCAAATTCTCCGAATAAAAAGATATCTCCCTTTTGTTTCTGAAATCCTTCAGCAAGCTTTGGCAATATCATACCCAAAACCTTTATGACGTCAGTACTCATTTGGAGAGCTGTAGCTTTGATAGCATTGCAAATATCATCGTCATATCGTGTTTGTTGGAATCTTTCAACAGACACAAACTCAAATGCCGGCGTATCCACTTCCAACAGTTTAGCCGGATCAGTAGAAACGAAGTCTTGGTATAACTGTTGGAATGCTGGAATTAGCTTTGAATAATTTGTACTGGTCGATATCGTCAGTGAAAGGAACGGCTCTACTAAATGAAGTCCAATGAGAGCTCCAGCCGTGTGCACAATTCTCAAGAAGTCCAGATTCAGGAAGCATCGTACGATGCAGGCCAATTGGTTCGTCACATGCTCATATTTTCCGAGAAATGTTCCCACATCGTAATTGTGATATAAGGTTATGGCACATGTCAACGTCAATCTGTTGAAACGTTCATCTTTCAGACTGAGAGATTTGTTTCGCTTCGGCGCAATATGAGCGTCGAAATCGTTGGCTTTGTTCCACGGTTTGTGGTCAAAGTCATGACTTTTCAATCTGGTTATACAGTCCAGCGCTTGTTCGGTCACACTCGAGGATGAAGTTGTGGCATTGACGAGAAAGCTGGAATATATTTTATCTCGCCCAATGGCATTTTCTATTTCGGTCCATTGTTTAGTGATCACTCGATTGAACATGGGAGTTGGGTGGACATTGCAAAACAAATGATCCGGGGCATGTTCTGATTCTAGCTTCTCGGCCACCATGTGTTCGACAGAGATTATGGGATGTCTGATCAGTGATCACAAAGTCTCTCTTTTCGAACAGTTCCTTCGAACTAACTCCGCTCGCTGCTTCCAGTATGTTGAACATGGCAACTTTCAAATCCGCCAAGTTCTCTCTACTTTCCGTAGCAATCGGAAATGTCGGGAGAGGTCTGTATTTTCCATTTACCGTCATTCCCTGCACCGAGAAAGAACCAGCTCCCTGTTTTTTCGAACCATCAACAGAATAGGTAACTACCGACTTTTGATCTGATTGCATGATCTCTTTCGCAATTTCATGCAATGCTAGCGCTTCAGTGCTCTTTCCGGCTTGTCGAATATTGCTAGACTGTGGCGATTCGTCATGAAATTTCCATTTCCGACCAAATAGTTTATTGCCAACAATCACTACGGCCCCCGCAGCTTGACTATCTGACATGTGATGAAAACTTTTGAGCTGGTCCATTGCTTCGTAAACCTCGGGCCTTACTTTTCTGACACTTTCTCTTATGTGCTGGTACTTTGGCGGCAACTCATCCTTTTCAATTTTTTTTGTCTAGGGGACAGTTTACGACCCTTCCGACCCTTAGACGTTGAAGGCTCATCTGATTCTGCTGTGCTAATTTAGAAGTCACTATGATTCGGATCATCCTCAGATAGTTCACTGAAGCCTTCAGCTGAAGCCATTTCTTTATCGCTCTTTCCATCTCTGCTTCCTCTCTCATTCGCTCCAAACTCTGCAGATCTCTCTTCCTCCGTTCCATGGTCTTATCCCATTTTCTGTGGACAAAACTCTCGCAAAACATTTTTCTATCATGTCTTTGGTCTTCCAGAAAGTCCCATTCTTCTCGAGTCATTTTCACACCATAAAAATTTTCTAAGCGTTTCCTTACTTCATCGTCCGCGCAGAAGATATCAAAAAGTCCTTTCACTTTTTCGTTGAAATCTTCGACTTTTTTATAATAGTTGTCGTTTCGGCGGTTTTTTCTGGTCTGAACAAATTTAATGAATCTTTCATACAGTTCAAAAATTTTCAGTTTGATGCGTTTAGTGGTCACTGTATATATATTACAAAAAAAATATAGTGTTCTCGAAGGACGTCCCCAAGAATTCCGGATGCAACTTCCTTTGACCTCTCAGTTTTACCGGTTCTATCCGGTCGAAGTAAGTACATGTTTTCCAAAATGTCCTTTTTCATTGGAAGCAAGCCATTTGAAAAGTCAGCAGTTTCTATGTAGGTTGTTGAACCCAAGGTCTTCTGGGCGGACAAGCGTGTACTTGGCGATCGAGCGTAACTCATTGTTCGCTCAGGTGTGAAGTTTGAAAAAAAAAAAAAACAAGATGCATCAGACTGGAAAACCTTGTAGCATGAAATGGGAGTCTTAGGGAATAAATAAAGGCACATATAACAATGTACTGAAAGCACAGTGAAGCATAATAATATTTTCGGTCCCTGAAACCAGTACTAGATGTGGTGTTTGGATGTTGGTCCACTAGGTGTCACTTATGTGCTGATGCTAATCAGGCTGACAACTGGACAGTGTGGTATAAAAGATGATCGTGTCTGTGTTGTATGTGTGCGTTAATACATTCTTTAATATATATCATAACATTAGGGATGCTGTCATCCATGACAATTTGATGAAAAATGGAGATTTTGACCGCTATATTAGATTTTCAAAATTCTGAGTACAGATTCGTGTTCCCCGACCCCGTAAACCCTATAAAGGACATATTACAAAGCAAATCTGGCAATAAATATGGATTATATAGCAGAAAAATACAATAATACACATGTATACTTTCAGGTGGTATGTACATGGGGGTCAGAGGGGTCACAAATCAAAAGTCGTTTATGACCAGAGTTTCACTATTTGTGGTCCATATTTTGAAGGGGTCCTCTCTTCGGAATTCCAAAAAATTCAAAATAACAACCCCTCCTAATTTTATACGTATATATATTTTTTATATTAAGGATTTAAGTAAAAAGTAAATAAGTTTTTTTTTAATTGAATTGGCGTTTAACATGTGTTCAAAGAGAGAAATGTTTCAGTTATATTCATCCTTATCTTTTATACCATGCATGCATACGATATTTATCAACAGTTCCCCGTTCGTTTGACAAAATTTTAACAAATAAAAAATTATTTTAACTCGAACATATAATGTAAAACATCAAAGAAATTGAGGAAAATAAAAAAAAGAATTTTTTTACATTTCCTTACAAAATTACTTAATACTCTGTGCGTCCACCTTTTGCTTGAATGAATTGAATGATTCGTTTTGAATATTTTTCTGCAAGGTTTCAACATCAGTCAGAAGAAATTTTGCCCATTCTTCCAAAGAAATTTGTTGCAATTCATTCAGATTCGAAGAGTTAATTTTACAGTTTTTTTCAAATCTAACCCGAAATTCTCTATTAAATTGAGATCTGGGCATTGACTGGGCCAGTCGTATGATGGTATTTGAATCGAGGAAATTGGATCATTTGAGAATTTCCCCCTCGCGTTCCTCGCCTTCCTTTAGAAGACCACGTCTTTCATGAGAGAGGTTTAAAACAAAAACAAACAAAAACAAACAAAACAAACAAACATTCTCTGAAGAGATGTTGAGTTGGGTAGTAAAAAATACTCAAGGTACATTTTACGCAGCGTTCCGGCGCTTTCCGCTGTGTCCGGTTTCGCAGTCCACATTAGTTTTATCTTTCTGGAAGCGCTCGTGCAGGGGGAGCAATATTCCCACGCATCAGACTGATATTGTATACATATATATATATATATATATATATATATATATATATATATATATATATATATATACGTACTTTACAGGAAGAGGATAAAAATCAAATAGCAGAGTCACCTTATGAATACAGAGCTTGGTATTCAATTTTGAATCTTATACCCTTAAACAATAGAGACTGATCAATAGAAAACTTAAAATAAATATTTCATGCATGAAAAAAGGATTAATAGACAGAAATATACCTAACGAGAGATTGTATGGGTCTCAAAACATACATCAACTTGTGTTGTGTTCTCGCAGCCAATTTTACCGTATAACTAGACGTATACAATCACTTCTCTCTTCATGTTAAAAATAGATGATACGAAAAGCAAAAATCAGATTAATTATGATTCAACACCTATACAAATTTCTGAATTAATATTTGTATTATATGAAATAGAATAAGAGAAATATTAACTGTATTAAAATAAATCACATCTAATTTTCAATTATAGGGATAACTCATACTTTTCCACTTACGAAGTCAAATATTTTATCAAGCGGATAAACTAATGTTTTAATTATTCATCCATCAAATATGTTTTTCTACCTGTAATTATCCACTTAAACATTATTATTATTATGATTATAATTAAATATTTTACCTTTCAACCTTTCAAAGGTTCGACGAGATGATTCCTCATTTCACGAAGGTCAAGCTTGTCGCACCTACCTCCTCTCGAGTTGGTTTGGGGAGTTACAGGGTTCAGAGTAAGATTAGGGACTAGTTTCTCCATTATTTTCCAATTGTAAATAATGGTGTATCTCTCTCTTCTCCTTTCCAGTGAATATAGGCTTAGTTCGTGTAACCTTTCTTAGTAATTTAGTTCTTTGCACCCCTTGATCATGGCTGTGAAGCTTCTCTGAATCCTGTCTAGCTGTCTAATGTTTTCTTTTTTATATGGGAATGTTAAGACCGAGCAGTATTCCAATTTGGGTATGATCAGTATTTTCGGTAGAGGAATCATAATATTCCTATCCCTTCGTTTAAAAGTTCTCAGTATCTGCCCAGTTATTCTCTTTGCTCTGTTTACTGCTTATTTTGTGTTTCAAATTTCGCATCATCAGTCATTACAACCCCTAAATCTTTTGCTTTAGAATTTCTTTGAATTTCCAATCCATTTGAGGTATAATATTCCATGGATTTTAGTTCTTCCCTTTTTCCGTACCGTAACAGCTGAAATTTCTCGGTGTTAAACTTCATATTGTTGTCTTCCGTCCACTTGTAGATTCTATTCATGTCTGATGTAGAGATCCTATATCTTCTGGGTTTCTTATTTTTCTACTGAGCTTTGTGTCATCAGCAAAGGTAGTTACTGTGCTGTCTCTAGTAACGTCCTCATCTATGACAGCTAGCATGATTATGAAAAGTAGTAGAGCTAATACAGTTCCTTGTGGTACTGAGCTGAGGACCTCTGATTCTGATGAAGATACTCTTTGTACTGTAATGACTTGCCGCCGCTCATTAAAGAAATTATGTATCCATTTCCCTACTTTTCCTGTTATTCCCATATGCTTCAGTTTATGTATCATGATTCCATGGTCACACTTGTCGAATGCTTTGGCAAAGTATATATTACATCATAGTTTTCATTACTTTCCAGTGCATCAATAATGTTGTTGTAGTGTTCCATTAGTTGTGATAGGCATGATCTACCTGACCGAAACCCATGTTGGTTATCATTTAATTTTTTCTGAGTTTCCAAAAAGTCATACATTTTTGTCAAACTATTCTTTCAAATATTTTAGTGAGATGAGATGTAAGCGACACTGGCCTATAGTTTTTGGCCTCGGATCGATCTCCTCCTTTATATACTGGGATTATGTTCGCGCTCTTTAGGATGCCCGGTATTTCTCCCGTGTCTAGTGATCGTCTCCATATCCAATATAGCGGCTCAGCGAATGCATTCTTGCAGTTTTTGATCTGTGTGGCATTCCATTTGTCCGGTCCTGCCGCTGAGTGTACTTTTAGTTTCTCTATTGTGTAATATCATCTGTCGTAAAGTCGAAGTCCGTTATACTTTCCCCTTGTAGTTCTTCTTCAAAGAACGCGTTTCTATCGCATATCAGTTTGTCTGTTTTTGGGATACTGAAAGATGATTCGTACTGAGCTCTTAATATTTCGGATACTTCTGTTTGATCATCAGATAAAGCACTGTTCTCGTTTTTCAAAGGTCCGATAGTCGCATGGTTTTTCGACTTTCTTTTTGCAAAATTATAGAAGTACTTTGAGTTAACCTTTATCGATTCTATAGTCTTCTTCTTTTTCTGTATGCTTCTCACTTAGTTCCTGTATGACGTCATCGATACTCTGCAATTAATCATTTAGTATTTTTCTGATGTTCTTAGCTTTACAGTTACTTAATTTTGCAGTCACTATTTTTCTCTTTCGGAACGATGACCTCTTGTACCTCTCGAACCTGCTTCTCTTTCCTCTTTGTTGTATTTTTGGGACATGTCTTTCCACATTTTCTAACGTCTTCTCCTCTAAAGTCATTAGCATCTCTTCCGTTGTCTTAACCTCGAAAATGGTTTTCCAATCTATTACTTCCATGCTGGATGCAACATCTTCCCAGTTTATAGCTTTGAAGTGGAAATTAAAAATTTCGAATTTGCTTCTTTCTGTTGTTCGTGTTCTTTCCTTTCCTGTTGCTTTTATATTGGTTGTTATTTCAATGATGTTATGGTCCGATATTATATTTCGGGATATTTCTACGTTATCAGTTAGGTTGCTGTTGTTTGTGAATACCAAAGCTAGGTAGTGTATTTATTTTAAATTATTTTCTTAACCTTATTATACAATTAGTTTCAGATCTACGAGTCGTAACCATTGTTGTATTTCTGACGGAGAAAGTGCGGAAGCGATTCTACAAAATTGTTTTGGCGAAGGAAAGTATATATATATATATATATACAGGGTGTCCGAGAATTATCTGTACAATTTTTGGCTGTTATTAAAAGTCAACCATGAAGTGTAGAAATTCCAGTGTTGTCCCATTTTACAGAGAAACTCATTAAGTTTTTCTGATAACAAGTTTTGACAAGTTTTTCTTTTTCAGATATTCATACACACCCCTCATCCTTAATGAATCCACAGGAGAAAGCACAGTGTGTTGAATGGTTTATCGAAACAAAATCAGATACACAAGTTCAACGAAGGTTTAAAACTAATTACAACAGAAACCCTCCATCAAGAGTAACCATACGAGCTTAGTATAAAAGGTTTAAGGAAACTGGAAGTGTAGAGCATAAGAAAGGAGCAGGGCGGCCTCGAACGTCTTTTGAAAATGTCGAGCGCATTCGAGAGGCTTTTGTTCGCAGTCCACGCAAGTCGACAAGAATTGCATCACGAGAGTTACAGATACCTCGTTCGACAGTGCATGATGTCTTGCGTAAACGTTTGAAGTTGCATCCTTACAAGTTGCAAATCTTGCAACAGATTACGCAAGAAGATAAGGTCTCCCGTAAGGAATTTGCAATGACTCTGCTTGACAGAGTCGACCAGGACAATGCGTTCTTGGCAAGAATCATGTTTTCGGACGAGGCAACTTTTCATGTTTCAGGCAAGGTAAACAAACAAAATGTGCGCATATGGGGGTCACAAAATCCACATTGCATAGAAGAGCACATCAGAGACAGTCCTAAAGTTAATGTGTGGTGTGGCCTGTTACATGATCGCGTGATTGGACCATTTTTCTTCGGTGAATCAACAGTGACCTCCAATACCTACCTGGACATGTTGCAACACTTTGTCTATCCGCAATTGGAAGCACTGCATCCACGCATCATTTTTCAGCAAGATGGCGCACCGCCACATTGGGCCTTGATCGTCCGTAAGTCCCTGAATGAGACATTCCCAAACAGGTGGATTGGCCGTGGAGGTGCAATTCATGGCCGGCTAGATCTCCGACATCACACCCTGTGATTTCTTTCTTTGGGGATTCGTCAAAGATCTTGTGTACAATACGCGGGTGACAGACATTGATGATTTAAAAGCAAGAATCACAGCTGCTATTGAGCGAATTGATGTGGATATGCTGCAGTGTACAATGTACATGGCAACATTTGGAGTATCGATTGGATGTTTTGCGAATCACTGATGGTGCACATATCGAATGTTTGTAACAACGTTACTTTAATAAAAGAAACTTTTGAAAATACAGATTCTAAATAATCTTGTTTAAGAATTTTACGTGTGTTATCAAGAATTTGATTAAAAGATAAAATTGTACAGATAATTTTCGGACACACTGCAATTTCTAAAAAACTTGTCAAAACTTGGTATCAGAAAAAACTTAATGAGATTCTCTGTAAAATGGGACAACACTGGAATTTCTACACTTCATGGTTGACTTTTAATAACAGCCAAAAATTGTACAGATAATTCTCGGACACCCTGTATAGTAGTGTAATACAGGCTTTAAAAGAGACCAGAGTACATAAGTTTCTATTCTAGAAGTACAAACAACAAATTCTGTTTTCCATCATTGCCATGACTTCTTCCACAGTAGTAAATAACAAATAAGTAACTGTAAGTTTCTGTAACGCAGTAATTTTTCGAATATTATTTGGTATTATTATTATTATGTAGCTCAGCACTTGTCTTTTTATTTTATTCCTCCTTTGCCTATAATTAAAAATTTACTCAAAGCTACCATTTCATAAGAGAATCAACGTCTATGAGCTTAAAGAATAACATGTTATTTTCTTGGCTTATTTCAATTCAAATAAGCTTGCCAACAGTATATAATATAGACGCATATACGCGACACACGGCACACACACACACACAAATATATATGTATATATATATATATTATATAAAAAACGCAATAAGAAGATAGCTAAGTTTGTGCTAAAATTACTATTTTTAATATATCCAACTGAAAGAAAACTGTCTGTTGAGTTTTCTTAGGGTATGACATTTTTAACCGAGATTCTTTCTCTACATGTATTTGAATTGCAGAGAAACTTTTATCAACAATCTTTCTAGTTCCAGTCATGACTAGCAGATATTTACATTTCTTCAACTAATACTTCTCTATTTTAGCGTCTGTTAGCAGCTTCCTATTTTTTTCGTAATAATCCATTCTTTTCACTTTTCATTCGCGCCAGTCAATCATACCATTCACAATAATGTACATACGTACCTGTTTGTACCAAGCTGAGCCAATCCGCAATCTTTACAATCTCAATTTCAGGTAATCTCAAGCAATACAACTTTGCACGAATAAACTTTTATTATATTTTATTACATTTATGGTCACAGATCTCATAAAACGTTAATAAAGAAACCTTTTCAAAGTCCATATGTATATATATATATATATATATATATATATATATATATATATATATATATATATATATATATATACACATTTCAACTGCAAAGAACACGCAGTATAAATAACGTATATATAACATATATATATAATCCACCATACGCTTTTAACACATGTATTTAAAACGTAAAATTTAATAACTAGCCATGCATATTTATACAATTCATGTCTAAACGCATATATATATATATATTATATATAATATATATATATATAATATATATATATATATATATATATCATATACGGGGCTCCAATAAACCTTAGCCCCCACCCCCGCCCATGGCCTAAACCATTAGAGGTACAGTAAAACTAAACATACCTTACAAAAGAGAATTTAATCCTGCATTTAATGAGAAACAAAAAACTTGGTGTTCCCGCCATTGGCTTCCAAGACAGCCTGAATTCGCTTTGGGTAGCTTGCCAAAAGTGACGTGAATAGATCTTGATCGTTACGCAAATTTGCTAAAACAGTTTCAATGTGTTGCGTCATTGTATCCTTCGAAAATCGATTTGCTACAGGTTCTTGAAACAAGAGACATTCAACCTTGTCCTTTATAACTGATCCAATGTGTTCACAGACGTTCAGGTCAGGAGAATTTCCTGGCCATTCTTCATTTCCAAAGAAATCGATCTCATAGTTCCGCAACAATTGTTGAGTGGCTAATGCCTTAAAGCAGGGGGGCCTTATCGTGCAGAAGTGTGACCTGATCGACATCCATAACATTGTTTGGGTTTCTTAGAAAAGGAATGACATGCTGGGATAGAATAATATCACGAAAATACTGTCCATCCCAACTCTGACCATTTGGCCTCAGCACCCACAGGAGCTTCTTTGCAGTGAACAAAACAAACACACCAACACAGTCTGGACTTTTTAATAATTCGCGATAATGTTTATTGTCATCGATTTCATCTGGTGTTGTGGCCCACACTCGATCATTTTCGTAGTTAGGCCGACGTGTTATGTAAACAAAAAATTCATCGGAGACAGCTAAATGCATGAAATCATCCACATCCCAATCGTCATGATAATGGGCAAACCACATTCTGTCATCGATGTTAAGTTGAGTTTTTCTTGGCCTTGGAAGTTCATGCCAAGGCTTTAAACCTTGCCTATGACGGTACAGTCGAATGATCTCACCACTAACGATCTTTCCTCTCAACACTTCGATCTCTCTAGAAAGTTTAGCACAGCTGTTTTTCCGCTTACGCGTACCGCTTCAATGATGTCCTTTGTTTCCTGAGAGAGTGGCAAATTTGTGCACCCAGATTTGGTTGTATCCATTTCACATTCATCCAAAGTTTTATTCCAATTTCTTTTGACGAAGTCCGCACTTCTTCGCAAGTTTTTGGCAACCCATGAACGTGTTATAAAGGTGGCTCCAGCATCACGAGCTTCCCGAAATGTTATTGCTCGTATGCGATCTATCACACGTTGCCTCTCCGAATCACCAATTAATTGAGAAGCCATTATATTATCACTTTATCAGCTAGAGTAATTTTAATACCTGCAATAAATAAAGAATTTTATGTATTTTTATAATCACTAAAAACTATTTCGATATAAGTAAACATGTAAGCTGCAAATGGGGTGCTAAGGTTGTTTGGAACCCCTTGTATGTAGGCGTCATTCAAACAGAAGACAGGAAGTGTTTGATCCCTGTTTCTCCCATCACTCTCCTCCTTAGCTGATCTTTTTCCGTGTCTCATCTACACTGTGAGCATTGCAGCATGCTCTCAAACACACACCTCTCTCCATATTCCTCACTACATATACTCGGGGCACTCAATATATTTTGCCTCACCCTTTTTTCTTAGATAAATAATAGGCATGGGGCTGAAATGTCTTCTGAGCCGTAAGTTTGAACTTTCTGCGATTCACATAACCGGATTTTTTCTGTTTGAACGTCCCTTCCTTGTATAAAACCGCTTTTAAACGACCTTGTATAAAACCGATGGTTAACGCAGTTTCGAAAATGGCGTCTGACAGTGATGTGCGTCGTAAACAGAGAGCTGTTATCGAGTTCTTAATTGCAGAGAAGGAAACAGATGGAAATATTCATAAACGTCTACAAAATGTTTAAGGAGATGCTGTTGTTGATCGAAGCACAGTTGGACGCCGGTCTAAACGTATGAGATCATCGGAGAGAGGGAGAGCTAGCCTCGATGATGAGCCACGCAGCCGTCGCCCGGCATCGGCTGTCACATCTCACACTGTGCAACGTGCTAACAGCATCATTCGATCAAATCGGCACGTCACATACGAGGAGCTATCACTGGAGCTAGGAATTAGTAAATGAAATGTGAATACGATAATTCAGCAACTGGAATAATCAAAAGCGTGTTCACGGTTTGTTCCTCGCGAACTGACTGAAGATCACAAAGCCCAAAGAAAAGAAATTGCTTCTGAGTCGTTGGTTCGATACGGGACACAAGAGGATGACTTCCTTTCACGAAATGTGACGGGATGAGACTTGGGTACAACACTTTGAACCTGAAACAAAACGCCAATCCATGGAGTGGCATCACGCAGACTCCCCACGCAAGAAAAAGTTCAAAATGGCTCCCTCTGCAGGAAAGGTTATGGCCACCATCTTCTGGGACATGAAAGGGGTGATTCTGTGGACATTATGAAGAAAGGACAAACAATCAACTCAGAGGCATCTATTACTACCCTACATAGACTCCAGAGATGTATAAAGCGAGTTCGACCGGAGAGAAAACTGGAAGACGTCCTTCTTTTGCACGACAACGCAAGACCACATAACAGATTACAAACAAGAGAGGCCATCACAAAAATGCGCTTGACTGTATTACCCCACCGTCCATACAGCCCGGATCTGGCACCTTCAGACCTCCATTTGTTTGGGCCAATAAAGGATGCTATTCGTGGAAGAAAGTTTCAGAGTGACGATGAGGTTGTTGAGAAGGTTAAGAGGTGGCTCCAGCGGAACCCAGCGGACTTTTACCAGCAAGGAATAAAGGCCCTTGTCTCGAGGTGGAGTAAAGCCGTAGAAAAGGATGGAGACTATGTGGAAAAATAAAAACTTGTAAAAAAGGTATGTAACTACTTGTGTACAAAATTTCTGGAAAATACAATGAAACTTGGAAAGAAAAAAAAAAGTGGGGTAAAATATATTGAGTGGCCCTCGTATGTATTCCTACCAAATTGGAGGGCTTTGTAATTAGTATGACTATGTCAAACTTTTGAGCCATCATCATATTTAGACATTTCACTGCCTAATGGCTACTCCAACATTTCCTTCCTAATGTATAACTGGGACCAATGCAGCACTAGCTCTAAATTTTTACTTGCTCATTTAGGTTCCTGCCGTATCTGCTTTAGGCTAGTTTAAACCGATTCACATCCTTCAACAAAAACTTCTTACAGCCTTTTATCAACCTGTTAACCTGTATATATATATATATATATATATATATATATATATATATATATATATATATATGATGAATAAAACCACGAAAGAAAGGAAACACAGAATGGTGCTCAAGCGCTTTCGTGTAATAACATCCTCAGGAACACTCAGTGTTCCTGAGGATGTCATTAGACGAAAGCGCTTGAGCACCATTCTCTGTTTCCTTTCCTTCGTGGTTTTATTCATCATAAATATTTTTCACGTGTTACTTTCGTGAAATATTTTTCATATATATATATATATATATATATATATATACTGCATACATACACTACATTTTCCTTTTTGCACGCGTGTAAAAGTATTTTGGGTTATTTTTTGTTTTCTGCTACCTTGTCTTCCTCCTCGTTTGTCTTACAGTATGTATGAATATTTACTTTAGGTCCATTTCTATTTCGCCAAGTTCCCTCTCTAGTTACTGCATATATATATATATATATATATATATATATATATATATATATATATATATATATCGCAATCATCACATTTTCAAATCTGAGCAAAAAGAAACAAATCTAACATTAATGTACACAAAGTTAATATTTTTATTTTTCACTCTAAATTAAGGGTTTTTCGCAATTCACATAATAAATAATGCCATCTTTACATTTTCTCTTTCGCTCTGTCGGATTAACATTATCAAATGTTTTAGTATCTATCATTACAGGCTTTTACAATGAAGAGTGCAAAACAACTCTTTAATAGGCACATATCAGGATAATGAGTACTTTAATTGTGCAAAGCCCCATCTATCAGGTTGTAACATAAATTCTGCTCGATTAGAAAACGGACGATAGATAACACTGGTATGCATATGACATTTTTTTGTCTGCTGTGAGGGTTTTTTCAACTCATATTATATAATTCGACCATGCTGAATTCGAAAATGACATTGGTTTTCCTCAATCAGGTCAGGTTTTTTCTCTATTGGCCATTTATTTTAAGTCCAATTTTATCCCCAAATTTATTGATTTTTTTAGCTTAAACACTGTAGATACGAGTAATATTATAAGAACACTCGTGAAAAATGAAAACATTGTGTGAATAAATACTTTTATTCATACAATGAATATGGAAAAAAGTTTATTGAGGAAGGAATGAAGTTTTTTTGGCTTTCCGTCTGTGTTTTTCTTCGGGCACGTCTCGCTTCAAACACCAGCAATAGTCCGCCAGCATATTGATATCCCAGTTTCCCTGGTACCTCTCTTCCATTATTTTGATATCTTGGTGAAATCGTTCACCCTGTTCCTCACTATAATCCCCGCAATTTTCAGGAAAATAGTCCAAGTGGGACCACAAAAAGTGCATTTTTATGGACATGCGCGACCCATGAGCTTTGAAAGCTTCCATCAAGTTTTCGACAACGGACTCGTATTCTGGACTTCTACGCTTGCCAAGAAAATCAGTGACAACTGATTTGAATGCCTGCCAGGCATTCTTCTCAGTTGGAGTCATTGCGTTTTCGAACTGAGTATCCTTGATCAAAGTTCGAATTTGAGGACCATCAAAAACCCCAGCATTTAGTTTAGCATCAGATATATGAGGAAATTTACTCTCGAGATATCGGAATGCTGAACCCTCCTTATTCATTGATTTGATGAAATTTTTCATCAAGCCCAGCTTAATATGAAGTGGTGGGAGCAAAATTTTTGTTGGTGGTACAAGGGGCACTGAAACGACATTATGCGACCCAGGTTCAAAATTCTCTCTGGATGCCCATTCACGCTGTGCATAGTGCTTCTCATCCGCTCGGCTATCCCATTTGCAGAGGAAACATGGGTATTTCGTGTATCCCCCTTGCATTCCCAATACAAATGCCACAATCTGAAAAAAATGAAAATATTTAAAGAATTTAGAGAATGTGTTCTATCAGATAAAAAAATCTATGCATTGGACTGTATCACTTCTGTAGGGAAGTTAAGTGTTCTTATACGCTCTCAAATAACCTTTGGAAAAACAACATAGTCAATAGCAATAGTTTACTTATGATATTAGTATTACCTTCAAATCTCCACAGATCCTCCAGTTATGTTGGTCGTATACGAGAGCATCCAGTAAAATTTTCATGTTATCGTAGCTCTCAGTAAGTTGTACGGAATGTGCTACGGGGACTGATGCAACCCTATTCCCAATGTTGAGAAGTACTGCTTTCAAACTTCGTTTAGACGAGTCTATAAATAGCCTCCATTCTGATGCGTCATATGGCAGGCCCAAGGATTCGATTAGCCCCTCAACATTGCAGCAGTACACTAAGGAAGAGGTATTTTCGTGCACTGCAAAAAACTTGCGGAATTCTTCCTCTCGTTTCCTATACCAGGAGAATGTTGTTCCCGGAGCCAGCAAGTTGTCCTCTCGAAGTCGTGAGCCCAAGATCTCGGCAGCTAATTTGGAAAGTCCTAAATCCCTGGTAAGATCATTAAGTTTGGCCTGGTTGAGAGGCCTCGGCTCATTTGAAGCGGTATTTTGAGGTATATACGACTGGGACTGGTCATTGGCATTGGTCATTGATTCATCATCAGAATCATCGAAGTCCAGGGTTTGAGGTGGGTCGGGTATTGGAATTCCAGGACCATGGGGTACAGGTCTCATAGCAGCAGGAATGTCAGGGTATACAACAATGTGTTTATTCTTCTTGTTAACTCCTGAAAATAGAAACACAGAAACATGGATATAAAACTTGCATATGAAATAGAAGAAGCATTCAGACAGTGGCGGCTCGTGAGGGAAGGCTGCGGTCTGTAAGATATGAAATAGGTCGATGGAGTCTGTATATTTTCTTTCTTTTTCACTCATATTGTCCCTTCGGGACAATATGAATGAAAAAGAAAGAAAATATACAATCATTGTATATGTAAATGTAACTTGTATAACAATATGTTTCTGTAAATGTATTTTCTATAACAATATGTATATGTAAATGTATGATTACCATTATGGTGAATATTATGCTATATATGGTGAATATTACATTATGGTGAATATTATGTCAAGTTTCATACGAGGATTTCAAAATATTTAAGAAAAATAAATTTATAAGCCCACCTTGGAGGTTTGTCATGCAGAAATAGCAATCTGTCACGTGATCCTTTCCTTCTCTCCAAATCATGGGAATTCCAAAAGGCAAAGATTTCGCTCTGCCTTTGCTCCATCTTCTCAAATTTTCAATGCACGTCTTGCAGCACATGTGAGGGGCGAAATTTTTGTCCTGGTCTCCTAGCTTAATTCCAAAGTATGCTCTATACATTGTCTTCACAAATTTAGTGATTTGGGACTGGTTATTTGGCATGGTAACCGTCCCACATATGTAGCAGAATCTATTGGGATAATTTTTACACGCTCTATTCATTCTGAAATATTTTATCTATATGCCTGAAAAGTAGAAAAAGATATTATACAAGTGAAACAAGTGATGATAGATGTTACTGTTCCAATTCCGCTTTGACAAAATCACGAAAAATTCTATTTTACTTATGAGGCCATAGCCGGATAACCTGAGCTGATTGAGAAAAACGGATTGCAGACTCGAAATCAGCAGGAAACACTCTATAAGAATCACTTACAAAACCCTTGACAGCAAAATTGATGCATACCAGTGTGATAGAATAACCTCAATATAATGTGAAATACTTTTAGAAATGTTGCAAAATACATGCGGCGACAGGTTCGCACAGGTTTTATCACGATACAGAATGATACAGAATGACTTAGGCTCGTGTAGGCTTAGGCTAGTGTCGGATTAGGCTAATTAATATTTTCTCTGGTGTTTTTCATACAGTTACAACGCCACCCCTACGATATTACAGTAATTGAAAAAAACGTGGTGCCCACGAAAGAGCATATTCGACATGTGATACTCTATGAGTTCCATAAAGGATCTAACGCTAGTGAATCCGCAAAAAACATTCAAAGAGTTTATGGAAATGATGTTGTGAACGAATGGATCTGTAGGAGATGGTTTGAGAAGTTCAGAAATGGAGACTTCAGTCTGAAAGATTACACTGGGTAACAAAATTTGAAAAATTTTCTGTTTATTGTGATTTTTCTGTCGTTTCTTAATGATTTCGGGGCGCTGATTCCAAAAATGATATTGATTTTGCCTTATCATCAACGGTTTCAAAAATATAGGTTATCACACTTTCCATATGACAAAGTATATAAAGAAGGCTAACATAAATATTTTCGGAAAATAAAAACACTATTGGAAATTAATGTTTATTGAGCCAAAATTGTTTGACAAACCCAAAATGGTGCAAAGGATATAATATATATCATGAGGAGAACCGATAAGAGAATAACAAGCCTCGTTATGCAGTGTGCGTTCCTTAAAAATGCACTGAAGAACGCGACTTCCGCGTATGAACATTCTTATCCTTTCTGATCAGCGACCATACGTAGTCTCCCATCATGGAAGCATCCCAATGGCCCTGGTACCTTTTCTCCATCGTTTGAATATCTTGATGGAATCTTTCGCCATGTTCTTCACTCACATAGCCCAGGTTATCAAGAAAAAAGCCTAGATGTGAATGCAGATAGTGTAATTTTAAAGATATATGGCACCCCATTTTGCCATTGCACTTAATCAAGTTTGACACTAACTCCTTATAGTTTCGTGCTTTATGGTTGCCTAAAAACCCACGAACCACATCACGGAAAGCACACCAAGCCTCTTTTTCGATCGGAGTCATCTTGGCTTCAAGGCTCTTTGAATTCAACAGCGCCTTGACTTGTGGTCCTACAAAGATGCCAGCCTTGACTTTGGCCTCAGAGAGTTTAGGGAACATGACCCGAATCTGTTGGAAAACTTCCCCTCCAAAATCTAACGCAGTTAGAAACTGCTTAATTAGACCCAACTTAATATGGAGAGGTGGTAGCAGAACTATGTGAGGCTTCACAAGAGGTTCCCTGAGTACATTGTACTTTCCTGGTTGCAGTCCTTCACGTGGAGGCCACTGAACTGTTTTATAGTGCTCAGTTGAAGCCCTGCTATCCCACAGGCAACGAAAACATGAATATTTAGTAAACCCTCCTTGGAAACCTAACAGGAAACCAATCATTTTGAAATCACCACACACGTCCCAGTTATATTGTTCATACCTGATTTGAGTGAGCAGTTGTTTGATATTTTCATGGTCCTCTTTCATTTGAACAGAATGTGCAACTGGCATAGATGGATATTTGTTCCCATTGTGGAGTAGAACAGCTTTTAAACTCCGAGTTGAACTGTCAATAAACAGGCGCCACTCTGAGGGTATATGTGTTAACCCAGTAGCTGTGAATAGACCATTAACCTCGCTGCAATAACAGAGAGAGCCATTGACATCGTAGAACCTTGCAAACTCTTCATGCCGCTTTCGGTATACAGTGCTCTTGCAGTCTTCTCCAAGCAAATTCCACTCATTGAGTCTGGAGGTCAGAAGCTCAGACCCTGATTTCGTCAGACCCAAATCTCTAATTAAGTCGTCCAATTCCCTCTGATTTGGAAAGTGAGGGTTTGTACTGAAAGTTACTGTATATTCTTCATCATGACTGTCCTCACCAGCCGACATCTCAGATGAGCTAGCTGCATCCTCATTTTCAACCTGCAAAGCAAAGAAACAAAATATAGGCATAGCTATATATGTAGAAGAGCATCAGCACTAAGAAAAATCGACACATAATGACCCACAGTCTGTAAATACAGAAGGTAAAGTAATGGATAGATACCTGTTCTGGTGGACGTGGTATTGGAAGACCTTCGCCATGTGGTATAGGAGCTATGGACGACGCTATGTTTGGATACTGAAGAGTCTGCCTTCCTTTAACTTTCCTGTACTTAGAAACATCCACCATGCAGTAGTAGCAATCGTCGTGGTGGCTCTTTGGTTCTCTCCATATTCTGGGTACCGCAAAGGGCATTGCCTTGCGTACTCCCCGCAGCCACCCTTAAAGTGTGGAGCGACAGCTTCCACAGATCACATGGGATGCCCAGGGCTTATCTTGGTCACCCATAGGCATACCAAAATAGAGCCGATACGCCATCCAGAACTTGGTGCCTTTCACAATCTTGTGCGATACTTGCTTGGGGCCTATGTAATACCCACAAACATAGCAGAATATATCCAGCGAGTGTTTACAAGCTCTAGTTGCCATTCTCTTTACCAAACTGTACTACATTAATCATAACCTGCAGATATAGAGAGAAGAGTTATTAAATCTGCAACAGATTACAGATTCCAGTAAAAAGATGTATTCACAACACTGAAATAATGTTCGCAATAAAAAAGGATCGATAACACTCAAATCGTCAGCACAGAGAAGCACAGAAACACAGTACCTCAGTGCTGGTAACCATCAGACAAACAACCTGCTTTCTTTGTGTGCTCACACTTACTGACTTCTCAGACTCTGCGCTCTTCTTTATATAGCACAGTGGAAGTTTCGGGTAATTTCTAGAGCAAGAAACTGTCAACGAACATCCGGATTGGTCTCAACAATTCCTGATTATTCTGATATTGCTGCGCCCATAATAACATTATACTGGTAAAACATGAAAAATGGATTATCTCTGAAACCATTGATGATACACACAAACCAAGGCTAGATTTGGACTCAGCGCCCACAAATACATATAAAAACATAAAAAATTCTATATAAACAGAATCAGTGTTACACAGTGTTATCAACGAACAGGACGACCAAATGAGTTAGATGAAGAGTTGCTGAAAGCAACAGTGGAGGAAAACCCAACGGTAACTGTAAGAGAACTTGGCCTGCAACTCGGCGTTAGCCATATGACCATTCATCGTCATTTGAAGCTGTTAGGAAAAGTAGTGAAGGTTGGAAAATGGGTTCCGCATGATTTATCACAAGCGAATCTTCAACATCGAATCGATATTTGCACATCACTGCATTCTCGGCAACTGCAGGCACCGTTTTTTAATCTGATCGTCACTGGGGATGAAAAATGGGTCCTCTATAACAATATTAAGCGTCGACATCAGTGGCTTAGTCGTGAAACAAAGCCTGAACCTCAGCAAGGAATGGACCCAATCCAAGGAAAATTTTGCTATGCGTTTGGTGGGATATGCAAGGAATTATTCATTTTGAGCTTCTTCCAGATAACCAGTCACAGCTGAAGTCTACTGCCAACAATTCCAACGATTGAAGATGGCATTACAAGAAAAACGTCCTGCATTAATTAATCGCAGAGGTGTTCTATTCCACCAGGATAACGCGCGACCCCACACTACTCAAATCACCACTTCCCAATTGGAGGCATTTGGTTGGGAAAAAATGCCTCATCCACCTTATTCTCCTGAGTTCGCACCTTCAGACTACCATTTATTCAGAAGTCTGCAACACCACCTAGATGGACAAAAGTTGCAATCCAGGGAAGCTATCGAAAACGATGTGACCGCTTTTTTTAACTCGAAACCAAGGGATTTCTTCTAACATGGCATAAAAAAAACTTTTCTACAGGTGGGAGGAGGTTATAGAAAAAGAAGGGAATTATATTGATGATTAATTTGTCATTATGTCATTTAATTTTTGTTGTGAATAAACTAAAAATTCCAGCAAATTTGTCCTTATAAGTCCTTTAATTTTTGTTCTGAAAGAACTAAAAAATCGAGCAGAATATATGTTATAACCTTATACTTAAAAGGTTTCCCCTCAAAATTGATATCAGCTACCCTTAGTGAAATCATACATTGCAGATGACGTAACAAGTGAGCGCCTAATCATAGCTCTACTGAAACATCTGTCAACTACACATTCAGCTGTAGACCCATCGACCAAACATTCCTATTATACAAGTAACCCAAAGGTACCTTATTGCTTATAAATCTTGGAGTTCTTAATAATTAACAATGAAGATCTTTAAATTTTCAACCTCATTTTCCAGCTCACAAACGCAATAAGAGGCACCACTTTTGCACCAAACATCGTGTGTGTGTGTGTGTATACACACACATATATACACACAGGCCTTCTTTTGGGTCAGTGGGGCCGGGCCCCACCAGTAATTTCACTGACAAAATCAAAATGAAAGAAAATTCAACGTTAAAGATTCATGGATATTTTCTCTAAATGAGGCCTTCAAGGAGCTCCTTAAAAATATATAAATATACGCTAATAATTCACGTTATTTTAATTAAAATGGGTACCCTCACACTGACCCTAAAAGTATGCTGCATTGTATTCAAGCTACGGCGGCGTGTCTTCTATCCGAGTTTGCCAAAAAGTTAGAAAATTTACATTTATTTCCACTGACTCATAACAGATGTGGCAACGTTGCGTCTGGGCCAGGCAGATCTGGCCCTTCTCTCATCAAGCAGTAATGAGAGTGACGTGACGTGATATGGTAGTGTTGAGGTTTCTTCCCTAATCCATTTATTGTGCATTTATCACCCGTGAGTGTAATTCATAGTGCATCACTATTGGCTTCCCTGATTTAGTCCTTAAAATTGTACCCATTAACAATATTATAATGAATAGTGTTGATACTTTACTAGAAATTCCCTTTTCCTCGTTGAAACTTGAGGAAAAGTTAGAAATTAAAAGACTTGGTGCATATCAGCCGAAAGATATCAAAATTACTCAACAAGACGGTAAAAACCTGGTAACATTTTCATTTAGGTGGTTCGAAAGAAAATCATGGCTCACTGTTCGTGATGCAAAGAATACATTATGTTGTTTTTACTGTCTTTTATTCGGGGATGAAAGTTTGTGGACCAGTACTGGTTGTAAAGATTTAAAGCATTTTTCTGAACGGATCCAGAAACATGAATGCAGCACAGTTCATATGAATAATGCTGTCATATTTAAAACATTTGGAACAGTGAACATTTTATCTGAAACAGATGCCGGATATTGCCTCAGCATTAAGAAACACAATGAATTAGTTGAGAAAAATAGACTTATCTTAACAAGAATCATAGACTGTTTAAAATTTTGTGCTTCTCATGAGCTGCCATTACGAGGCCATGATGAAACGCAACAATCTTTTAATCGTGGAGTATTCTTAGACATGATTTCCTACATAGCAACGTTTGAGAGTGCCTTAAATGATCATCTTGAAAATGCTACAGTGCCGAAAAACACATCTAAAACAATTCAAAACGCTCTTTTAAACTGCATGTATCAAGTGTATGTGGGTGAAATAAAATCCGAAATCGATAAAGTCCGTTACGCAGACGAAACTATGGATGTGGCTTGCCATTCACAATTTGTAGTTATATTGCGCTATGTAAAAAAATGTCGGCCTATTGAAAGGTTTATAGCTTTCGTCGAAGTTGAAGATAGGACAGCTGCTGGGATTACGAATTTGTTAAGAGACGAGCTGCAACAGTTTGGCCTAAAGGACAAATTTGTTACTCAGGCCTATGATGGGGCGGCAGTAATGCGTGGTTCTCATGGTGGAGTGCAAGTGCAAATGAAAGAATACTACCATCATACGCATTATATCCAATGTTATGCACTCAGTTAAATTTAATTATAAAGAAAGTCTGTTCATCAATTAAAAGAATAAGAATATTTTTCTCAACTGTGAGTGGCATTGGTATATTTTTCACTACCTCTCCCAAACGTAGCAGCTTACTTCGGGAAGTTTGCCACACATGCATTCCAAAAGTATCTGAAACACGATGGAATTTTCA
Organism: Bathynomus jamesi; assembly: GCA_023014485.1. Taxonomy (NCBI): domain Eukaryota; kingdom Metazoa; phylum Arthropoda; class Malacostraca; order Isopoda; family Cirolanidae; genus Bathynomus; species Bathynomus jamesi. The sequence goes on along the minus strand of JAJOZX010002537.1, from coordinate 67,917 downwards.
TTCCAGAATTGTCAATTGTATTAGAGAGAACAAACAAGAGCTATTAAAATGCTTCGACAGAATTCAGAATGAAAACAGCTGGGATGACAAAAGTATATGTGCATCTGTAGGATTTAAGAAATCGTTAGAAGATGAAGAATTCAACTTCTTTTTGTCGTTTTTATATACGGCTTTGAAGCATGTAGATGTTTTGTACAATATTCTACAGTTAAACAAGTCGACTAGTGCTACCACCACACAGGCATTGAAGAACTTTGAATCATCAATGAATCACATGCGAGAGTGTGTCAAGAACTACGTCCCTGAACCAGTTGCAGTTGATAATAATGAGACACCTATTCAAGTGAAAAGAATAAGAGACGTAAGCATTACAATGGAAATGGACGCACAAAAGCATGTACCCTAATGATTAACGAGATGAACGACAGATTTAGAAAATCAGAATTATTTCGTTCCTTTAAAATCGTTGACCCCAAAGACTTTAATATTTACAAGCAAAACTTTCCAACCGATCACATTAATACCATTAAAACCAATTATCCTATGCTAAAAGCAGAAAAGTTAATTTCTGAATTAACTGTTATCTATGCAAATGATACATTCAATGACATTCCAAGTGTTAGTGATTTGTGTCGATTTTTACATGACAACGAGCTGCTTGACACATTCTCAGAGGTGTCAAAATTATTAGAAATCATCCTAGTGACACCTGTGTCCACAGCTGATGCCGAACGTTGTTTCAGTGCTATGAAGCTCATAAAAATACTTTTAAGAAATTCAATGTCACAAGATAGATAAAACGCTTTTGCTGTTTTGTCTATACATAAGGACTACGTAACAGAAATTCCACAATTTAATCAAAAGGTCATTGAAAAATTTGTTCAATGCAAAAATAGAAAAGTAGAGTATTTATATAAATAAATATGAGTAACTCAAACTACGGAGGAAACTTGGCGAAATATAAATGGACCAAAAGCAAACATTCATACATAAGACAAATGAGAAGGAAAACAAGGTAGCAGAAAACATAAAAAATAACCCAAAATACTTCTACACGTTTGCGCAAAGGAAAATGCAGTGTAAGGAGTGTATTGGTCCGTTGATAGACTGTGAGGCCATAATAGGAATCTTTGGTCGATAAGTCTACAGTTGAATGTGTAGTTGACAGATGTTTCAGTACAGCTATGATTAGGCGCTCACTTGTTACGTCATCGGCAATGTATTATTTCACTAAGGATAGCTGATATCAATTTTGAGGAGAAACCTTGTAAGTAGATGGGGCTTTGCACAATTAAAGTACTCATTATCCTGCATATGTGTCTATTAAAGAGTTGTTTTGCACTCTCGATTGCAAAAGTCTGGAATGATAGCATACTAAAACAGTTGATAATGTTAATCCGACAGAGCGAAGGAGAAATGTAAAGACAGCATAATTTATTATGTGAATTGCGGAAAGCCGTTAATTTAGAGTGAAAAATAAAAATATTAACTTTGTGTACATTAAGGTTACATTTGTTTCTTTTTGCTCAGATTTGAAAATGTGATGATTGCGAGATATATATATATATATATATATATATATATATATATATATATATATATACACACACACATGTTAACAGGTTTGGTAAAAGGCTGTAAAAAGTTTTTGTTGAAGGATGTAAATCAGTTTAAAGTAGCCTAAAGCAGATAGGGCAGGAGCCTTAACGGGCAAGTAAAAATTAAGAGCTAGTGCTGTATTGGTCTCAGTTATACATTAGGAAGGAAATGTTAGACCAGCCGGTAGGCAGTAAAATGTCTACATTTGATGATGGCTCAAAAGTTTGACCTGTCATACTAGTTACAAAGCCCTCCACTTTGGTAGTAATATATAAAAACTTTTTTGTAAACTTTTTATTACAAGGTGAACAATGGAACATTAGAACAATGGAACAATGAAATATTAGCTAATTTAAATAGCTGGTTGGTTTTATGAAAGAAAGATATAGTTCGTTACTTGAAATGATTAATTATGTAGAGGTTGCTGAGCTGATGTTGTGTCTATTCACGGAAAGGATGCGGGAAATTACAACAGCATTGGTTTAACATTTGTTGGTAGGTAAGGTACTTAAAAGAAAAAAAATAAAGAATAATATAATCTTGTTTCATGATTATACTAAGAAACTAAGCTGTGGCCGTGCTTATCTAGCTATGTAGCTCAACATAATACTTAAATACCATTAATACTTTCAGAGAGTGGAAACAATTAATAATATCAAAATGGCAACTACAAATCGTAAAACGTCTCTTTATCCCGTCCTTGGAACGCCTGCTCAGCTAAGTGAAACCGTGTTGCCAACTTATTATGACGTTAAAATTTTGCATGTTTGTGAACAATCAAATGAAGATTCAAGGTAACAAACATCCACATTTCAATATGGTGGCTAATGTACGTAGTTGCCAGTGCAGTTGAAAATGTTTGGGTTAAAGCATCAATCCAACATATCTCACATAAACGAATTGTCCAACTTATCAAAGCATATGACGCTAAATATCGAAAATTATTGAAAAACCAAAGCAGCGACAGAGCAGTGCTTCATATGTAAAACGCGTCCAGACCTTCGTAAATGAAAGTTGTTCTAAGTTGTTTGACATTGCAACTTGTAAGTGTAAATGCTTTAATGAGTGTGCCTGTGAAATGCACCGCAAAGTACCATTAAAGGGAATTTTTAATGGATCAACGTACAGAAAGGAAAATGATAATTTTCGGTATTGACAAAGATGCAACAAAGCGAGAAGTTATAAAAGAGAAAATAAAGGCAGCCCAAAAGGCAAGAACTGAACGTGAAATGAAACGACTTGAATCTGTTTCAGAAGATAAGTGTTGTTCAACTATTGATAGCTTTATGAGTGATGAGACGGATGATAATGTTACCGCTTCAGATTCAGAATGTACAATACCAATAAAACAGAGTCATATCTAATCACGGTGCCAATACATCACAGATGCGAGAAAATTTCCCAACGTTAGCAAAAGAGTGCGATAGACATGGCATATCAGGTCGTCGAGCTGCAACAATTGCATCAGCTGTTTTACAGAACGTATGAATCAACCACTCTGATGATTTGTCTAATATTATCGATCGAAGTAAAGTGAGGCGAGAGAGGAAGAGACACCGAAGAGAACCACAACTCCACAGTAAGGATGATAATGAACAATTTACAAGTCTATATTTCGATGGAAGGATAGATAAGACACGATCCATAGAATGCAGCGATAACAGGCGATAACAGGAACCCGGTTCAAAATATATCGGCCATATTTCTCCTAATGGCGGGACAGCGAAACCTGTTCGAAATAGTATCATGAAACTTCTCGAACTAAACAAGATTAATACGGATCATCTTGCTGTTATTGGCTGTGATGGTACTGTTGTGAACACCGGTGCAAATGGGGGAGTAATGAGACTTTTCGAAGAGACACTAGGAAGGCCTTTGCAATGGTTTGTTTGTCTACTCCATACAAATGAACTGCCACTGCGCCACCTGTTACATTATGTGGATGGTATAACGTCAGGTCCAAAATCGTTTTCAGGCCCGATCTGTAAAGCCCCGTTAACATGCGAAGTTTTGCCTTTAGTATAGTATGAACCTATTGTTGTCGATTTACCAAATATTGATCGAGAAGTCCTAAGTACTGATCAGCAGTACCTATTTACATGTGCCAAGCTGTAAGGATTGGTGAGTGCTCCTTACAATTGGCAAGGCGGAGTCCAGGTACTTTAGTGCATTCAAGATGGGTCACAGCAGCAAATATGATAGAATTCTACGACTGTATGTAGCAAGTTAAAATCGCACACCAAATTTGAAGATGTTGACAGAATTTGTCATGAGAGTATATGCACCAACTTGGTTTTACATAAAACTGAAACCAGCTTGCTACAATGGAGCAAAACATTTGTGGAGGATGATTGCCTATTCTCGGTATCTTCCCCTAAAACTAAAGAACATAATCGACCCTGTAATTCAATGTAACAGCTACTTCGCTCACCCTGAGAATCTGCTCCGAGCTATGATTGGAGACGAAAGAAGTCATATCAGGTGGGTATCGTATTATTCTTATCGTATATCTGTTTCAATAATAAGATATAATATAACTGATATAAGATGCTGTTTTAATGGAATTTTTGGCTTTTAAATGATTAATTAAGCTTCTTTGAAGGGACATAGCACATAAAAAAAAAAAATTCACAATGGGGGGGATTCCCCCCTTAATAGGGTTGTTAATAAACATTATTTTTTATATTTCAGGACACTGGCGTTCCGGAAAATCCTCTTGGTCAGGGACATGGGCATGAAGGAGCCGTTAGCCACTGGAGTGAGACGCATCAAACTACCACTACTCAACTTCAATGCCACAGAGTACCTTGAAATGATAGACTGGAAAAACGAAAGATTTGAGCCACCTATTACGAGGAGTATTTCACGAGAAGATATCGCGCGGTATATAGAGAATCCTCTTCAGTTTGATATGGAAAGACTTATTTATCCATGTCACAGCCAGGCAGCCGAACGAGTAGTCCGCCTCGTGACGGAAGCGTCTAATGCTGTCGCTGGCGTCACTGAACGAGACGGGTAGATCAGAGGTCGAATCGAATCCCGAGATCTAATGCCCTGCTTCAGCACCAAAAATCAATACAAAACCCTAAAATAAGATAAAAAAAAGTTTTTAATCGTTCAAAATTACAGTGAGTACTTTATATTTTCACTTTAATTTGTTACATGTATCTTTAAAAATTAATTTCTTTAACTAATTTTCTGAAACTTTGTGCTCAGTGTGCACATTTGAAATATAACCATATCCTCAAATGATTTTAATGTAGTCCTTATTATCGTAGTACGTGTCTTTGCTTCACCCAAGCGTTTTGAAATTTAATTTAAAAACTGAAAATAAAAATGGCGAAATTTTAGTAATTTTGCCAATTTTTAAAAACTTTGAGTTCATTGTGCACAATTTAATTATAGCCGTACGATTACAAAAATTTCACACAGTACGTTTCACATTAATATGCAACTTTTCCGACCCCAAGCATTTTGAAATTTTAAAAAAAAAAATTTTTCTCTCCACCCTAATGTATATGTAGTGAGGAATATGGGGAGAGGTGTCTAAAGGCATATTTTATTTATATATATATACATATATATAGAGGCGTCATTCAACGAGAAGACATGAAGTCTTCTCTTTGAATGACGCCTACATACAGGGGTTGGACAGAATAATGGAAACTCTCGCATTTTCGATGCTATATTTTCTGGTATCATTAATGGCGTTATGTACTTTATTAAATTAATATGTAACTGCATATAATATTGAGAACATCTTCTATTTTAATATGTTCATATTGGTTTTTCATATCTTGAGGAACAGTCCCATAGTTATGAATACATGGAAATTTTTTTTTAAAAACTACACCACATAAGCATAGAATTGTCCCATTATTCTCCCGAACTCCAAATTCATTAGAACTTTGGTAATGGTTGGTGTTAAAATAGGCTTTACTACAGTTCCCATAACATACTTATGACTGACAATGGTCTTTGTGGACTATTCTTAAATTTTGAACAAAGAGTTTTGATGCAATAGTCTTTGATTGATTCTTCACAGCTCATATATAATTATCATATAAGTTTCTTCTCTCGCATTCTGTCAGTGTTGATTTACTGTCACTATATTCCTTATTTGATGTTCTTTTTTTTATTATTTTTGCATGTATTCATAACCTTGAGAACTGTTCCTCGAGATACAGGAGCAATTATGTGATTTTTATTACTGAAACACCAACCAAAGGGGCTCCTACTATCATGCCCCTTTCACAAGCAGTAACATCTTTTCCAAGCCCTATATTTTTATTTATTTTAAAAGAACATGAAAACCCAATATGAACATTTTAAAATAGGAGATGTTCTCAATATTATAAGCAGTTACATATTAGTTTAATAAAGTACATAACGGCATTAATAGTATCAGAAAATACAGCGCCGAAAATGCGAGTGTTTCCATTATTTTGTCCAACAACTGTCTATATAACACACACACACATATATATATATATATATATATATATATATAGTGTGTGTGTGTATATATATATGTATATATATATAATATGCCTTTAGACATGACTTGTGTAAATTTGAGTAAATTTTTAATTATAGACAAAAGAGGAATAAAATAAAAAGACAAGTGCTGAGCTACATAATAATAATAATAATACCAAGTAATATTCGTATAGGTGTGTTTTGTATGAGATCTTTGAACATAAAAGTAATAAAGCTATAACAGTTTATTCATGCAAAGATATATAACCCTATGCTTGACATTGTAAAGATTGTGGATTGGATCATTTTGCTACAAACAGGTATGTATGTACATCGTTGTAAATGGTATGATTGACTGGTGCGAATGAAAAGTGAAAAGAATGGATTATTACGAGAAAAAATAGGAATCTGGTAAAAGACGCTAAATTAGAGAAGTATTAATTGAAAAAATGTAAATAGGTGCTAGTCATACTGGAACTAGAAAGATTGTTGATAAAAGTTTCTCTACAATTCAATTACATGTACAGAAAGAATCTCGTTTAAAAATATTATACCCTACAAAAACTCAACAGACAGTTTTCTTTCAGGTAGATATATTAAAATTAGTAATTTCAGCACAAATTTAGCTATCTTTTTATTGATATATATATATATATATATATATGTATGTGTGTGTGTGTGTGTGTGTGTGTGTGTGTGCGCGTATATGCGTCTATATTATATACTGTTGGTAAGCTTATTTGAATTAAAATAATCCAACAAAATAACATGCTATTCTTTAAGCTCATAAACGTTGATTCTCTTATGAAATGGTAGCTTTGAATAAATTTTTAATTATAGTCAAAGGAGGAATAAAATAAAAAGACAAGTGCTGAGCTACATAATAATAATAATAATACTAAGTAATATTCGTACAATTACTGCGTTACAGAAACTTACAGTTACTTATTTGTTACACTGGTATGCATCAATCAGCTCAGGTTATCCGGCTATGGCCTCATAAGTAAAATAGAATTTTTCGTGATTTTGTCAAAGCGGAATTGGAACAGTAACATCTATCATCACTTGTTTCACTTGTATAATATCTTTTTTTACTTTTCAGGCATATAGATAAAATATTTCATAATGAATAGAGCGTGTAAAAATGATCCCAATAGATTCTGCTACATATGTGGGACGGTTACCATGCCAAATAACCAGTCCCAAATCACTACAGTAAATTTGTGAAGACAATGTATAGAGCATACTTTGGAATTAAGGTAGGGGACCAGGACAAAAATTTCGCCCCTCATATGTGCTGCAAGACGTGCATTGAAAATTTGAGAAGATGGAGCAAAGGCAGAGCGAAATCTTTGCCTTTTGGAATTCCCATGATTTGGAGAGAAGGAAAGGATCACGTGACAGATTGCTATTTCTGCATGACAAACCTCCAAGGTGGGCTTATAAATTTATTTTTCTTAAATATTTTGAAATCCTCGTATGAAACTTGACATAATATTCACCATAATGTAATATTCACCATATATAGCATAATATTCACCATAATGGTAATCATACATTTACGATTTACATATACATATTGTTATAGAAAATACATTTACACATACATATTGTTATACAAGTTACATTTACGTAGTCAATGATTGTATATTTTCTTTCTTTTTCATTCATATTGTCCCCGAAGGGACAATATGAATGAAAAAGAAAGAAAATATACAGACTCCATCGACCTATTTCATATCTTACAGACCGCAGCCTTCCCTCACGAGCCGCCATTGTCTGAATGCTTCTTCTATTTCATATGCAAGTTTTATATCCATGTTTCTGTGTTTCTATTTTCAGGAGTTAACAAGAAGAATAAACACATTGTTGTTTACCCTGACATTCTTTCTGCTATGAGACCTGTACCCCATGGTCCTGGAATTCCAATACCCGACCCACCTCAAACCCTGGACTTCGATGATTCTGATGATGAATCAATGACCAATGCCAATGACCAGTCCCAGTCGTATATACCTCAAAATACCGCTTCAAATGAGCCGAGGCCTCTCAACCAGGCCAAACTTAATGATCTTACCAGGGATTTAGGACTTTCCAAATTAGCTGCCGAGATCTTGGGCTCACGACTTCGAGAGGACAACTTGCTGGCTCCGGGAACAACATTCTCCTGGTATAGGAAACGAGAGGAAGAATTCCGCAAGTTTTTTGCAGTGCACGAAAATACCTCTTCCTTAGTGTACTGCTGCAATGTTGAGGGGCTAATCGAATCCTTGGGCCTGCCATATGACGCATCAGAATGGAGGCTATTTATAGACTCGTCTAAACGAAGTTTGAAAGCAGTACTTCTCAACATTGGGAATAGGGTTGCATCAGTCCCCGTAGCACATTCCGTACAACTTACTGAGAGCTACGATAACATGAAAATTTTACTGGATGCTCTCGTATACGACCAACATAACTGGAGGATCTGTGGAGATTTGAAGGTAATACTAATATCATAAGTAAACTATTGCTATTGACTATGTTGTTTTTCCAAAGGTTATTTGAGAGGGTATAAGAACACTTAACTTCCCCACAGAAATGATACAGTCCAATGCATAGATTTTTTTATCTGATAGAACACATTCTCTAAATTCTTTAAATATTTTCATTTTTTTTCAGATTGTGGCATTTGTATTGGGAATGCAAGGGGGATACACGAAATACCCATGTTTCCTCTGCAAATGGGATAGCCGAGCGGATGAGAAGCACTATGCACAGCGTGAATGGGCATCCAGAGAGAATTTTGAACCTGGGTCGCATAATGTCGTTTCAGTGCCCCTTGTACCACCAACAAAAATTTTGCTCCCACCACTTCATATTAAGCTGGGCTTGATGAAAAATTTCATCAAATCAATAAATAAGGAGGGTTCAGCATTCCGATATCTCGAGAGTAAATTTCCTCATATATCTGATGCTAAACTAAATGCTGGGGTTTTTGATGGTCCTCAAATTCGAACTTTGATCAAGGATACTCAGTTCGAAAACGCAATGACTCCAACTGAGAAGAATGCCTGGCAGGCATTCAAATCGGTTGTCACTGATTTTCTTGGCAAGCGTAGAAGTCCAGAATACGAGTCCGTTGTCGAAAACTTGATGGAAGCTTTCAAAGCTCATGGGTCGCGCATGTCCATAAAAATGCACTTTTTGTGGTCCCACTTGGACTATTTTCCTGAAAATTGCGGGGATTATAGTGAGGAACAGGGTGAGCGATTTCACCAAGATATCAAAATAATGGAAGAGAGGTACCAGGGAAACTGGGATATCAATATGCTGGCGGACTATTGCTGGTGTTTGAAGCGAGACGTGCCCGAAGAAAAACACAGACGGAAAGCCAAAAAAACTTCATTCCTTCCTCAATAAACTTTTTTCCATATTCATTGTATGAATAAAAGTATTTATTCACACAATGTTTTCATTTTTCACGAGTGTTCTTATAATATTACTCGTATCTACAGTGTTTAAGCTAAAAAAATCAATAAATTTGGGGATAAAATTGGACTTATAATAAATGGCCAATAGAGAAAAAAACCTGACCTGATTGAGGAAAACCAATGTCATTTTCGAATTCAGCATGGTCGAATTATATAATATGAGTAGAAAAAACCCTCACAGCAGGCAAAAAAATTTCATATGCATACCAGTGTTATTTACTACTGTGGAAGTCATGGCAATGATGGAGAACAGAATTTGTTTGTACTTCTAAAATATAAAACTTATGTACTCTGATCTCTTTGAAAGCCTGTATTACACTAATATATATATATATATATATATATATATATATATGATAAAAACGAAGACGTAGAGGAAAAAAGTCATTATATTTTGCTGCAGCCGACGTTTCGGGCAACTCTACCCATTTTCAAGGCCTAATAAATAAAAGCTAAAATTAATGCATGACAAAAATATACGAATGTCAAAAACTAAAACTAATTTAAAATAAAAAATTAAAACTGTTCAAGAATAAAAATTAAAATTACAGAGCGTAAAACAGGCAAAAGCCAAAACAAATCAAAAGTAAAATTATATAAATGACAAAAATATACGAATGATAAAAATAAAACTTAAAAACTAAAAACATTCAAACATAAAGTAGTTAAAAAACTTTACTAATAAAAAGTTAAACGAAAAAACACAAAAGTACACCAAACATACCATGCTCACTTGACAGCCACAAAAACTGGGGAAAAGGAGACAGGGTCACAAGGGAAAAAAAAAAATAAATAATAAATTTTTAGTTTGTAGGTATTCTAATTAATATAAAGGGGGTAACAGCTAGAATCAATATTTAAACTGGAGTTCAGAAATTTAATGCACAAAGATTCGTAAATACGGAGGGAGGACGGGCATTTTAATGATTTAAGAATTTTAAAGTTATTAACGGAAATGTCAACCTTACACTTGACAGAATGATTTCTAATGGCAACTGTTCCTTTTTCGATAAAACTTTCCCTGTCCTATGGCTAATACCCATATGGGAGCAAAATCTCGCCTGCAAAGAACGAACTGTGCTGCCAACGTAGTTCCCCTGGGAACACCCAGGGCAGGTAAACAAATAAACAACAGAACAGCTCATCGCAGGGGGGATTTTGTCCTTACAACGGAAAAAACATCCAACGGTATTATTATTTACAAAAGCAACCATAAAATCAGTGTGAAAATAAAATTTCCTCACCACACTCAACAATAATACCCTTGGATGTTTTTTCCGTTGTAAGGACAAAATCCCCCCTGCGATGAGCTGCTCTGTTGTTTATTTGTTTACCTGCCCTGGGTGTTCCCAGGGGAACTACGTTGGCAGCACAGTTCGTTCTTTGCAGGCGATATTTTGCTCCCATATGGGTATTAGCCATAGGACAGGGAAAGTTTTATCGAAAAAGGAACAGTCTGCCATTAGAAATCATTCTGTCAAGTGTAAGGTTGACATTTCCGTTAATAACTTTAAAATTCTTAAATCATTAAAATGCCCGTCCTCCCTCCGTATTTACGAAACTTTGTGCATTAAATTTCTGAACTCCAGTTTAAATATTGATTCTAGCTGTTACCCCCTTTATATTAATTAGAATACCTACAAACTAAAAATTTATTTATTTTTTTATTTTTTTTCCCTTGTGACCCTGCCTCTAGGCCTGTTCAAAAATCAATTTTTTCTTATTTTCATAGGTTTCTGTACATTTTCCCATGCTTTTTGACCTGAAAAAGCCGAAAATCACAACTATTTTGACCTAGGATGTTGGGAAGCATTGCCGCATGGAGCTTTAAATTTTCTGCCTTGAAATCGGCCAAAGCGCCAATTCCGGGGTCCCTTGAATTATGTTTTGCACTTTAACTTTTGATCTAAACAAGATAGAGCAACAAATTAGGTATCAAATGAAAGAGCATAAAATTAGTAAATAATAATAATAATAATAAATAAATAATAATTAATAATAATAATAATAATAATAATGATGATAATCTATCATTTTTCAGGAAACAACAGAAACTCAATCAGAATCTAGAAAACCATCTACAAGTTACAACTTCACAATGGCATTAAGCAAGGAGCTGAGGGAGCTCCGTGGGCGCACAGTTGATATCTCAGAACCTCCACGTACTGTCCACAGGCAGGTGTCAACTGGGCCATCTACCAGATCTCTCACTGAAACTTTCCTGGTTGGATACCCTTCAGCTTTTATCAGTGGTTCCCAGCTTCCCACCAACAGACAGGTGTTCCATTATTTCCTTAATCTTCAGAATTTACCGGAAAATGCAGGGAGGCCCATGGTTCAAGACCTTGCATATGAAACAGTTGAATCTATCATCCCATTCTGGCAGATGGCTAGGATCAAGACAATGACCAAGTACAACGCAATGAAGCTCTTCATGAAACTACATGAGAAACATCGTGCTCTGGTTAAAAACAAAGGAAGAGCAAGTAACCCTGGGGGAAAAAGAGGAGCATTTGTGCTGGAATTAGACAGCCTGTTCGATATAGGAGCTCCAGATGCAATCCAGGAAATACAGAACAACAGACTGTTATCCAGAGAGAAGAAAGATGAGGATATCAGGTTCTACGAAGACCAAAAGACTGAGAGGAAAGGTCATATGTCTGGTCATGACAAGATTTTTGAGACAAGATCCCTGCAGCATAGACAAGAACAAGGTAAAACTAATTACTTTGAACGTTACAAAAAGTTTTAAGTTTTACTCCATTGCGATATTTAGCATGTACTTAACAATTACTGTCTTAACATGTTGTACTATTTTACAGCTGCAGCAGAACAAGAGGCAGTTGTTCATGTGGATGACATTACCTGGGGTGACTCAACTGACAACGACGCTAACACAGAGGACATGGATTACCATCAGCCTCGTCCTGGATGTTCTCACCATCAAGACACTGTGACTAGTGTGACTTTGACGTTTCCAAGGAAGGTCATGGAATGTGATGTCATCTGCAATACAGCTGATCGTCTTGGTTTATCAGACAATCAAGTTACTGCCATGGTTTCTGCCACCTTGAAAGCTGGAGGGGCTGATCTGGATAACTTCGTCATCTCAACCTCAACAACACGTCGCAACAGAATGCTGTCCAGGTATAATATCAGCCAGAGTCACATGTCCAAGTTTTGTGAAAACCCCCCACAGTACGCTGCCTTACACTGGGATGGAAAGTTGCTCAAAGATGTCTTGGGCAGTGAACCTGGAAGTACCTCAGAGACTTTAGCTGTGCTAGTGTCTGGTCCACCTTCATACACTGAAGGAAAGTTATTGGGAGTACCTGTCATCGACAATTCTTCTGGCACAGCTCAGGCTGAGGCTTCAATGGATTTACTGGAGACATGGGAACTTACGGATAATGTTACTGCCCTTATTTTTGACACTACATCCAGTAACAGTGGAGTTCACAGAGGAGCTGCCAAACTGCTAGAGAAAATGCTGAACAAAAAGGTGTTTTATCTGGCCTGTCGACATCACATCCTGGAAATCCTAGTAGGAGCAGTTTGGGAGAAGCTGTTTGGGAAGGTGAAGGGGCCAGATAATCCCTGGTTTGAGCATCTGAAGGATGTTTGGACGGACTTGTCCAAGGAAAACCCAAAGATGCTGGCTATCAACAGCAAATGGCTGAAGGAAAAGAAGAAGAACGGTGAAGAAATACTCCAAGACATTCTAACAGCAGAAAGGCTTCCAAGAGCCGACTACAGGGAAATGGCTGAACTGACAGTCATTGTTCTTGGAGGAACGCCTCCTCGAGGTATTCACTGGAGTCGACCAGGCGCCATTCATCAGGCCAGATGGATGGCCAGAAACCTGTACTCCATGAAAATGCTGATGTTTGCAGATCAACTTGAGTACGACGAAGACACTGTATCAAAGCTGGAAAGACTCAACACCTTCCTTGCGCTGTTCTACACTCCTGTATGGATGATGTCAATGTCTGCTGCAGATGCTCCCGTGAATGATCTAAGTCTAATCCAGGACATGTTGAAGTACAAGAAAACTGACCCAGAGCTTGCTGATGCAGTACTTAATAAGATGGAAAACCACAAATGGTACCTGACGCAGGAAGTCGTGCCATTTGCCCTGTTCAGCAGTAGATTGAGTGACACATTGAAGCACGACATTGCTGCCCAGTTACATGCCACTGAGAAGCCAGACAGCTTCAGAACAGGAAAGCCTCTATTCCAGAGAGTCACAGCTAAGACCACCCTGGTTGATCTCATTGGCCCAGAATCACATTTCCTGCTGGACACACTGAACATTGGATCCGAGTGGCTTCTGGAACCTGTCACGTCTTGGCCACAGAATGAGGACTACAGAAAAGCGTTGGACTATGTTAAGAATCTGAAAGCGGTGAATGACATTGCTGAACGTGGTGTCAAGATGATAAGCGACTTTGAAATGTCATAACAACAGATGCCAAGCAAAGGGACTATCTCCTTCAAGCTGTGGAGTTCAACAGACGCCGCTTTGACAGCTTCAAGAAACAAACTCTCAACAACTGACTGTGTAAATGTCATTATGAAATTAATCATCATGTAATGTTTTCACTTCTTGATCGATTAGACTTGTGACAAAATGTTAATCTCAAATTTGTGTCATGAATAAGGCGCCTTGTCTGCCTTGAGTGTGAGAAAACGAATTTTGTGATATTTCTGAAATCTTTGTATGTACCAATGTGCCATTTCTTGTTCCAAGACTATCATAATTGTATAAGTTAGAAAGAGGATTAAAAACACTTTAATTTGGTGCCTATTTTGTTGCTCTATCTTGTTTAGATAAAACGTTATAGTGCAAAACATGATTCAAGGGACCCCGGAACTGGTGCTTTTGGCCGATTTCAAGGCAGAAAACTTAAAGCTCCATGCGGCAATGCTTCCCAACAACCTAGGTCAAAATGGTTGTAATTTTCGGCCTTCTCAGATCAGAAAGCATGGGAAAAAGTACAGAAACCTATGAAAATAAGAAAAAGTTGATTTTTGAACAGGGCTACCCTGCCTCCTTTTCCCCAGTTTTTTGTGGCTGTCAAGTAAGCATGGTATGTTTGGTGCACTTTTGTGTTTTTTCGTTTAACTTTTTATTAGTAAAGTTTTTTAACTATTTTATGTTTGAATGTTTTTAGTTTTTAAGTTTTATTTTTATCATTCGTATATTTTTGTCATTTATATAATTTTTACTTTTGATTTGTTTCGGCTTTTGCCTGTTTTATGGCTCTGTAATTTTAATTTTTATTCTTGAACAGTTTTAATTTTGTACTTTAAATTAGTTTTAGTTTTTGACATTCGTATATTTTTGTCATGCATTAACTTTAGCTTTTATTTATTAGGCCTTGAAAATGGGTAGAGTTGCCCGAAACGTCGCTGCAGCCAAATATAATGACTTTTTTGCTCTACGTCTTCGTTTTTATCCTAAATGTAAAACTACGTCTCCTTAGGAGGGATCCTATTTCATATATATATATATATATATATATATATATATATATATATATATATATATATATATATATATACATATATATATATATATATACATATATATATATATATATACACATATATATATATACACACCTTCCTTCGCCAAAACAATTTTGTAAAATCGCTTCCGCACTTTTCCCGTCAGAAATACAGCAATGGTTATGACTCGTAGATCTGAAACTAATTGTATAATAAGGTTAAGAAAATAATTTAAGATAAATAGTTAATTGTAATAATAATAATAATAATGTTTAAGGGTATAATTAGAGGTAGAAAAACATATTTGATGGATGAATAATTAAAACATTAGTTTATCCGCTTGATAAAATATTTGACTTCAAAATTGAAAAAGTATGAGTTATCCCTATAATTGAAAATTAGATGTAATTTATTTTAATTTAGTTAATATTTCTATTATTCTAATTTCATATAATACAAATATTAATTCAGAAATTTGTATAGGTGTTGAATCATAATTAATCTGATATTTGCTTTTCGTAACATCTATATTTAACCTAAAGAAAGAAATGAATTTGTTCGTCTAGCTCTACGGTAAAAATGGCTTCGAGAACACAACACAAGTTGCTCTATGTTTTGGAACCCATACATTATCTCGTCATGTCTATTTCAGTCTATTAAACCCTTTTTAATGCATGACATATTTATTTTAAGTTTTCTTCTGTTCAGCCTCTATTGGTTAAGGGTATAAGGTTCAAAATTGAATACCTAGCTCTGTAGTCATAAGGTGACTCTGCTATTTGATTTCTACCCTCTTCCTGTAAAGTATATATATATATATTCACACACGAGGGTAATTCAATAAGTATCCGCACTTTTTATTTTCACAATTTTATTTTCACATCTGATGGATTATAAACACATCACTTCTCAACATAGTCTACCTGTTTCTCAATTCACTTAGTCCAGCGATCTACAAACATCCTAGTGCCATCACAAAAGAATGTTTTTGGCTGTATGCGTAGCCAGTAATGCACCCCCTCCTTCAGGTCATCATCGCCTTCGAATCGCTGACCTCTCAAAGCGTTTTTTAGTGGTCAAAACAGGTAAAAATCCGAAGGTGCCAGGTCTGGACTGTAGGCTGGATGGTCGAGAACTTCAAATTTAAGTTCTTGAAGGCATTTTCTAGTCTGTGCAGCGGTATGAGGGCTCGCATTGTCGTGTAACAGAATAACACCTTCCGACAATCTCCCTCTCCGTTTTATACGAATTGCTTGCTTTAACTCATTCCGAAACATGTCAGAATACGATGCACTTGTTAATGTAGTTCCACACTCTAGATAATGTTCAAGGTTATCATTATCATTATTCAGACATGCTTTGGAATGAGTTAAATCGAGCAATTCGCACAAAACGGAGAGGGAGATTGTCGGAAGGTGTTTTTCTCTTACAAGACAATGCACGCCCTCATACCGCTGCACAGACTAGAAAATGCCTTCAAGAACTTAAATTTGAACTTCTCGACCATCCAGCCTACAGTCCAGACCTGACACCTTCGGGTTTTTACCTGTTTGGAACACTAAAAGACGCTTTGAGAGGTTAGCGATTCCAAGGTGATGATGACCTGAAGGAGGCGGTGCCTGACTGGCTACGCACACAGGCAAAAACATTCTTTTGTGATGGCATTAGGAAGTTTGTAGATCGCTGGACTAAGTGTATTGAGAAACAGGGAGACTATGTTGAGAAGTGATGTGTTTATAATCTATCAGATGTGAAAATAAAATTGTGAAAATAAAAAATGCGGATACTTATTGAATTACCCTCGTATACAAAATATCAGTCTGATGAATGGGAATGTTGCACCCCCTGCACGAGCGCTTCCAGAAAGATATAACTAACGGGGACCGCGAAACCGGACACGCCGGAACGCTGCGTAAAATGAGCAATGAAAATTTTTTCCGACTCAACTTAATATCTCATCAGGAAATGTTTGTTTGATTTTGTTTTTGTTTTACACCTCTCATGAAAGACCGTGAAGTCTCCTAAAGGAAGGCGAGGAACGCGAAGGGGAAACTCTCAAAATGATCCAATTTCCTCGACCCAAATGCCATCATACTATTTGGGCCACTCGAGAAGCTTGAAATACTTTTGTTGAAGCCATTTCATGGTGCCCTTACTTTTATGTTTTGGATCATTATCTTGTTGTAGTACCCAACTGCGACCCATTCGCAACTCCTGGAATGAAGGCAACACATTTTCTTCTAAAATGTCGTGATATTTCTTCGAATTAAGAGAGTCCATTGATGACAACGAGCTTTCCTCGACCAGAAGCATTAACAAATCCTCGAAGAAGCAAACTATCACCACCTTGTTTACCAGAAGGAAGGATGTTTTTTCCTCGAATGCAATATTTGATTTTCGCCAAGCATACCGTTGCTCGTTGTTCCCGAATAATTCAAATTTCGTCTCGTCTGTCCAGAGAATTTTTTTTCCAGAATTTTGATGTTCCTTGGCGTACTTTAAACGAGCTTCTTTATGCGCTTTTCGTAGTAGAGGTTTTCTACATGCAATTTTTTCATGCAGACCATTCTTTCTCAATGTACGACGTACAGTAGAGGTATGGACATTGTACGTCGATCTTTAACAGTCTTGATTTTGGTCAAATATCACCTGCAGTCACTCATGGATTCGCAGCAGACATTCTTTCAATCCGTCTCGCTGTACGTTCTAAAATCGTACAATATCATCCCCACCTTGGTAGCGTTTAATTGTTCGAAAGCCTTTCCATTTCTTCATAACTGCAGCAACTATCGTAAATGGAATTGGAATTTCTTTTATCTTCCTATAACACTTTCCAGACTCATGAGCAGTAATAACACATCTCTTAAGATCTGTAGACATGTCTTTACTATGAAGACCCATTGCTTATTAATGGCTTTTACAGTCATCCGCCTTCCATGAAGATTCACAGAGAAATTTTACATGGTGTTCGAAAAGTCCTGTCACCCACAACAAAATGTACATATTGTAATACCAATTTTGTTTTTGTGTGATTAATTGAAATTATGTGATTCATTGATATTTTTTTCTTCTCCGGGTAGAGTTTTGTGAACAATGGCAGACCAGTCCACTTATACTGTGAAGGAAAGGATAGTGATGAGCACATGGACTCATGAAAGGTCACATACTGGCAGAACGATGCATGATATCCAGAGTGATTTCAACACAAGATTCAATAAGGCTGCACCACCAAACAAGACGCTATTAGACTGGAAGAAAAAACTGTTTGAAACTGGCTCCATCAAGGACAGACCACGGTTGGGAAGATCAACAACACGAGCAGAAGGAGTGTTTGGATCGGTGGCTCGTTCACCGAAAAAATCATTTCGAAATGATTACAAGAACTTGCATTCCCCATGTCCACAATGAGAGATCACATGACAAAAGATCTCGGCATGAAACCATACCGCCCGTCATTTGTTAATGAATTAAGCGATACAGACATGCAGAAACGATATGAAGCCCGTGAACGATTTTTTACCGTTTATCCAACAATTCCTGCACGTGGAACAGTGATTTTTTATGACGAGTATGCAATTTACCGTAGCGCAAAAATGAGAAATGTTTACTTCTGGAGCAAGGAAAATCCACACTTCTTTAAGGAACTGGAACACTGTCCACCACACGTGATGATATGGGTTGCAATGTCTGTCAGGAACTTGTTCGGTCCATATTTTTTTTAGGGTCCTGTCAACCAAACTGCCTACCTCAACATGTTATAGGACTGGTTTGTGCCTGAGTTCGAACGTTTAGGGCTGCTTGATCGGGTGTGGTTTCAATAAGACGATGCTCCGGCTCATTTTGCCATTAATGTGAGGGAATTCCTCAATGAAGTGTTCAGAAACAAATGGATCGGCCGTGGCTCGCAACATTTACCTGCCCCTCTTCAGTGGCCACTCGGAAGTCCAGATTTGTCTTCATGTGACAATGCGTTATGGGGTTTCGTCAGGCAGAATGTATCCCGGGTGCGTTAACGCACAACAGAGGAACTAAAACACACTGTTCGAGATGCATTTGGTGCAATCACTCCAGCAATGCTGCATCGATTCTCACACCGCACATGGAGGCGCATAATCCTCTGTTACGAAAATGATGGTGCACACACACATATTCTTGATTAGTAACTGTAATTAGTAACTGTATTTATTGTAATTAAATTAACTTTCGCTAGTGACTTGTTTCTTAAATTACACCGACCACATATAAATACAATTAATCACGCAAAAATAAAATTGGTATTACAATATGTACATTTTGTAGGGGGTGACGAGCTTTTCAAACACCCTGTAGAACTTAGAATTGTCAACAACCTCTAATCAATAAACAGCCAACTAGTGATAAAATTTTAAAATTCTTCTACCCTAAAGTGGACGCACAAAGTATTAAATACTTTTGTAAATAAGTGTACGAAAAATTTTGCATTTTAACTTTTTTATTTTCCTCAATTTCTTATATATTTTACATTATTTACTAGAATTAAATTAATTTTTGTATTTAAGATTTTAAAAACGAACAGTAAACTTTTCTTAACTAACTATCTGATGCATGGTTCAAAAGATAAGGACGAATATAGCTGAAATATTTCTCTGTCCGAATACTTATGAACACCACTTTGTATATATAAATAAATAAATAAATAAATAAATATACACGAGTATATCATACACCAGGCTTTTTTCTGGCGGAACGGCCTTCCAATACCTTTTATTTTCAACATACAAAATAAAATTTGATCCATTCCGATTTTATTTATGTATTTATAGGGGGTGGGTGTACATGATAAAATTTTAGGAATAAGAAGGCGGCTTTGTTTTGGATTGGGATGATCAGGGCAATAAGTGGCAAAGGTTGTACGAAACTTACAGCAGAGTTCCGGAACCTTTCTTTCTACAAAAAAAAAAAAACCACTGTGGTCGAGAACACTGAAATATCCTAAAGTAGATATTTCAACGAAAGGGGAATTGGATAGAATGTATTCCACTTTGGAAGTGAGGTAGTCAAAGAGTTTTGGATAGCCAGTAGAATTAGGAGAAAGGTACACAGTGCAGATGTGTTTAGTTTGAGATTGGCATGCAAGCCGTGGCCAGAGTGTTAAGAATTCGGAGGATTCGAGTTCGGGAATACGAGAACAAGTTAGGTCATTGTGTACATATACGCAACATCTACCTTTGGAGTGAAACTGAGTATACGGAAAGTAGGAGAGTACAGAGAAGGGGTTGTTGTCAGTCGTCCCAGACACCCGAGTTTCACTGAGAAAGCGAAGGTGAGGTTTAGAGGAGAAATGGTGTTCAACAGATTGAAAATTTGAGGAAAGGCCACGAATATAGCAAAAGTTTATGAAAAGTGAATCAGACGGAGGCCCAGGACATCTCGAATGGTCAATAGCGGAACCACCCCCACTCTCCGGGTCTGTGTTCCTGTTATCGGCAGCGGGGAAGTCAGAAGTGGGGAAATTTATGTTCCCTTCTCCACCTATATTACTTTGTTACTTTTGTTGTTTACTGACAAACAGGCTTGCTACCGATCCTTCAGCAGTATCCTTCTTCATTTGGTGGATTCTGATGAAGGAGTTAATTTTTATTCACTCCTTGCCATCGTAGCCTGCACTCAGAGCTACTGACGGAATTATCTCAGTAATTTATTGTATTACGAGTCTTGTTAAATAAATAACTTGTATATTTCGCCATTTCTTTCATAAGTTCGTAAAATTTTTTTTGAGAGTTATATATCTTTGTTATTAAAGACTTCCTATCCTACTGCATTTGCAATAAAACAAAATGTTTCTGTCGTTATTTCAGCATATTTTATTTTGGTTTTGCAAATGAGATCTGAAGTTTTAACCTTAGAAGGACGACTGCTACATAACGTTTCAAATACAAGCATTCATAACTTAACCCTACAAACAATTCCGGCGTTAAAAGGTTAAATCTCTTCTCTCCATATAATACCGCTTGTATCATTCACGTCGTCTTTTCAGTGAATACTGTTTCAGAGATCTTAATTTTAATTTGCAGTTGCAAACCATAATGCGTTAATGATATTCGCGTTTCTGCAGTAAAAGACCTTTAGTAGAAATTCCATAAGTTTTCTCTTGACACATTTTATAGTTTTGTTTTCCGCCACTCTGCGCTTATATTAATGCTATCACTCTTAAGTCACTGATATGATATTTTGGTGTAATCTGATTTTTGCTGCTCTTTTCATAACTATGTTTTGGGTATTTTTTGTCGTTACCACATCTAAAATAAGTTGGAGTTTGCTGACTTAAAATTTCAAACTGTTTTCTTGAGACCTTTTGAGTCATATGTTGACATAATTTCGCAAACTTTTGTGTCCTTTGCATTAGATATTTATAAAATTTCTTGTTAGCTGCAGACGGTAACACAGTTCCAACTTTACATATTTTGTCTTATCATAATATCAATTATTAAGTCTATATTAGTTGCTGTGGTACAAAACTAAAGACTAGAAAATATTAAAAGTTTTTACCTCCTTTTCGTTTTTTTGTAAAAGTTTCAGAAGTAAGAAACTAACAAAGATCCGAAAATCGATTATAGGCTAATCCTATTAGGAAATAAGCAAGCCAGCGATATATATATGACACGGTTTTTTTTGCGAAATCGATCTTTTCGCAAATTCTCCGGTCAGTTTGCAAAGAAACCAAAACAATAGTAATTTTTACAAAATGACCTTAAATATTTGGTCATTTTGCAAAAAAACAAAAATCGTTCAATTTGCAAAATCACCAATAATCTTTTCAGTGTATTTGCAAAATCTCTTGTTCTAATACTGTAGAACCTTCTAGCTCCTAACCTAACGTAACCTAACCTTACCTAACCTAACCTAACCTAACCAACAGTGTCATTGTGTTTAGGTTAGGTTAGGTTAGGAGGTGCTACAGTATTAGAACAAGAGATTTTGCAAATATACCAACAAGATTATTGGTGATTTTGCAAATTGACCGATTTTTGTTTTTTTTGCAAAATGACCAAACATTTAAGGTCATTTTGTAAAATTACTATTGTTTTGGTTTCTTTGTAAACTGACCGGAGAATTTGCAAAGAAACTGATTTCGCATTAAAACCAACATATATACAGTATATATATATATATATATAAGAAAGATCCTGATATCCACTCTAAGCTAGCCCACGAAAGATGTAGAAAAAAAAAGGGAAATGAAAATAAAAAATACTGAAAACTCTCATACGATGCTTACACTTACAAACATGTAAAGATTTCGCGAAGGGAAAGTAGTTATACCAAAGTATAGGACGGAGAAGGCTTCCCCCTCCTCCGCTAGCCACTAGTGACAGAAAATTGTTGGGAAAGAAGATTTATACGAAAGTAGGGAAAAGTATAATGAAAAGGCTAACTGAAAAATTTAAAATCGGGATTTATTAATGAATATAAATAAAATAACAATTCATGATGTATAAATGTAAGTTAGGTTTAATAGATAGATTGTAAAAGGTAGGAAATGGGCATCTTCTGAATTTAAACAAGACTACGTAACAGGAACCACGAAGCCAGA
Source organism: Bathynomus jamesi (assembly GCA_023014485.1). NCBI lineage: Eukaryota > Metazoa > Arthropoda > Malacostraca > Isopoda > Cirolanidae > Bathynomus > Bathynomus jamesi. The sequence continues at coordinate 45,282 of JAJOZX010002537.1, read as the reverse complement.
ACAACAATTTCAGTCTTGTTTATACGTGTAAATGAGGTCAGCCAATCAGGCATAGGTTTGTTTGTCACGTGGTACCCACCTTTAGTCTTGCCCAATCATGTTCTTAAAGACAAATTAGTTTTTAATTAATACCAGATCTATATAAGTAAGAGATTTAATATCAGAAAATAGGCCAATAAAATTTGTTGAATATTGTACAATAGGTACGAGGTTGTAAACGCTCTTAAAAATCATGTATTAATTACGGTTTTAAGTTTCAGGTTCGTAGATAATTAAAAGACAAATAAGATATCAAGCGAGATTGGAACCATGAAATCTGCACGATGAAAAAGGCAACGCATCACCAGAGACACACAGAATGAGAGTTGAGTCAAGAAGAGTCAGGCAGTTGGTGGGAGCAGTTTGTCCATCTTAAAATCGTTTTGCTCTCCTTTGTTAATTTTATTCCAATTTTTCTATTTGAACCAGGGTGTATATTTAAAATGAGCTTAATTCGGTACCCCGGGCGTATATATAAAATGAGCTTAATTCAGTAGCCCGAGGGCTACTGACGAGAGAATATTTTTTTCCGACCTAAGGCTTTTTATTCATGAAACGCGCGAGGCTACATTGTTTTTGAAGGCCTACTTGATTTTCAATGAAGGTTTAACCTTTCCTCTTGAATTATATAACGTAAGTGTAAGGTTAAAGTAATCTGTGAACATAAGATTAAAAGTATAAAAATTTTGGTGTTTCATAATAAGAACAATTTATATTACTGGTCAAAATTAAATTCACGAATTTAATAATATGGTTCGATAAACAGTGTTAATTTACTTATTTGTGGTTCAGGGGAAAAAGTTGAAATAATAGTTAAAGCATCATTGGTCACATTACCATCCTGAGTGTAGATGTGTTGTCGTCACACACCAACCCACGGACGAGTCAATGGTCGGTTAATCGAAACACACCGAAACCCCGAATCCTTTAAAAGAATAAAATGAAACACTACACTATTTAATTTAAACTACGCCTTCATTTTTAAGGATTTTTTAATATATTTATTATATACAGGGTTGTACATAACTTTCTGATAAGGGGTACAAACCAAAGTAAACAAAGATACAACAAAAAATAGCTTTATTCATATTGAATACAAAACCACATCAATATCTCGTATGGTTGCCGTTACCCTCGTGCACAGCTCTCAGGCGTTCAGGGTATGATTTCAGCAAACGTTCAAACAATTCCCTGTTATGTTCAAGTTCTTGGAGGATAGTCTGAATGTGCTGAAGGAGGACAACTTAAGAATATCAGTTGGAACCAAGTTCCCGCAGCATCAAATCTTCCACCTTGTCCTTGAAAATCGTTCCAAAGTGCTCTGCTACGTTCAGATCGAGGGAATTTCCTGTCCATTGAGTCCGATCAAAGAAATCAACCCCAAATTCTCTCAAAAGTTGTTGGGTGACATTTGCACGGTGGAATGAGGCACTACCATGAAGATAAACCACTTCTGAGATGTCAATTACATTTTGCCTATCCGAAAGAAATGGAATGGCATTTTCTGTAAGAATAGTCTGCCGATAATATCACCATCCTATGAAGTGCTTTCTTCTTTGAGCAGCCCCATCATTTTGACAGGAGTGAACAAATGAATATTCCATTGTAACAAGTATTTTTGCAAAGCTGTTGATAGTGGTTATGTTCTTCAATTTCTTCTAAGGAAAGTGACCACACTCTGTCATTTTGATAATTCGACCGACGGACAGTCCAAACGAAGAATTCCTCGATTGGTGTCAGGTGCATGAAATCATCTTCATCGCACAGACGTAGAAAATAGCATGTAGCGTCATTGGGCAAAATGTAACGGATCAAGAGGCACATTTCAGGTTTTGTACAATTGACCTCCCTAAATTCAAAAATGAAAACAAAAATTTTTTGTGACAAGAGCACCTCCTTTTTCGCATGTGAAAATCGTGAAATTTGCTAGTTACCCATAACTTTTGGACACTTTTGGACACTTGCTTTCCTAGGGTTTGAGCTATCATTTGACCCCTTACAATGTACTGCTTTTCAGGAAAAATAGAAAAATTTATTTTTGGAATAAACATATACACTGTAGGTAGGTAGGTAGGTAGACTAGATAGTTTTATTTAGTAAATGATACATTAAAATCTTGTTTAGTTTTGAATGACGGCATAATTCACGGGATTTAAGTATTGCTCTAATGTAACCATCTCTTGAATCCTTTCCATACACTGCCCCAGACACTTCAGTTACCATCCTAACACAGCGTTCTACACCTTGGGAGTGACATGGTATCCGGACAACAAGGGGCTCTTCAGTAATCTTATCGAGTTGCTCGACAGAGAACTGCTTCGTGAGTGGTGGTTCCATTGTGCACTACTCCACTGGTGGAAGTAAATCTTTCAAATTCTGAGCACTTTGTTTGATCTTTGGTGGCCGAAATTCTCTGACTTGCTGTTGAACAGGTTTGGGAGCTCGTCGAATGGTCTTGATTACATCGATGGCCAATTTCCGGTTTGCTTGATCTGCATCTGCAAGCATTGCCAGTAGAACATTTTCAGGGTGAGCCCAATATGCATTTCTTTGGATCACAGGCCATGTGACAGTCTTGCTAGCTGGTGGCAGTAATCGTAGCAGCTTGATTTTCTCCAGGAAATGTTTTGGGCCATCTGTGTACCTTGGATGGCACTTGATGCTAAACCACAGGGGTCCATAGTGGCACACGACAAACTGTGTGAGTGAATACAGTTCATCACTTGGCTGCGCCATCGCTACATATAGTCGACAAATTCTGCTGGCAGTTGTAACCCATCTTGCATGGGAGATTGGTCCAGGCTTCTCTCGTAGAAGATCTTCATTAATGACACCAGTCCTTATCGCTTTCATCATTCTGTAGAGGTAGGCTTGGTCACGACTCAATTCAGTAAGGTCAACATCCGGGAGAGTGTGGCCATCAGCAATACATTGAATTCCTCTAGAGGAAAGTGGCAAACTTTCACATGTGGCCAAAGCTTTGCCAATTGGTCCTTTCCATTGAGTTGCAGATTCTGTTGGGCCGATGAGTTCCTTGCACAAGTGGCGCAGTGGGAGTTCATTTAAATGCAGACTACAGATGAACCAGTGCAAAGGGCGACCCAGGCGGCACTCTAGCAGGTGTATTGCTCCACTTCTCTGCCCTGTGTTTGTGGCTGTGCTGTCGGCTTCCACTGCAATTATCTTGTCTGCAATACCCATTTCTTCAATCGCATTTTGAAGTCCATCCGCAATGACAGTGCCAGTTCCTCGTTCCAGTGTCAGATGGCTTAGATAGAAGGGTCCACGCTCTCCGACCAGCACATAGTGGTCCTCAACTTTCTTTGTGCTGTACCATTTGTTCCCCTTTTTCTCTTTGACAAGTGTCATGTCTTTCCGCCCATCAAAAAATAAAGCAGTGACTTCCACGTCGTGGTAAGTTACTGCTTCCTTCAGATCCCTCCGTACCTTCTGCCGTGCTCTCCATACTTTGTGGTGGACAATTACGTTTATCTGATCATCAGAACTAATGATGCCATAGTCAACCAATATTGCAGTGCTGATAGCTGCAGCAGCCCTGATCGATACACCATACCGGTCAGCTTCCAAAGCAACAGTGGGAATCGGTGTGATGTTCCTGTCCTCCTGGGCACTATCACCCACCCACTCATCACCAACACTTTCACCACTGGAGTCTGCTTCTGCTTGATCTGATTCGACCACATCTGCAGAGGATGCTACCTCTTGCCGTTCCGTTTTTCTTCTATTCTCTTCTTGTCTTTCTTGCATCCGATCCTCTCTTGACTTCTTTTTCCATCATCTGAGTCACATTCGTATCCACCCGACTGATCTGCATGATCCGCGTGGTTCTCTGGTCGATCAGAAAGGCATGCTCTCGTTGTGGAACTTTCATTTCTTTTTCACAGTGGCATGCAGATCATCGCATTGGCAGACAGCTATGTCAAACAATTGATTCAGGCTTTCCTCGAACTTTTTGATTTTTGTGGCCTGCTTGCCTTGCTTCGATGCTTGTGAGCCTTTTTCCATCAATCGGAGCAGCTTGGTCTTCACATTCTTGATTGGCTGTGATGGAATGTTAGCACGATTCCAAAGGTCAATGAGTGTTTGGCATACCTCCGGAAGAATCTCCCTGTTGCTGGTATACTTGTTCTCCTTCAAGAAGAGGAAATGTCTTGCAACTTGTATACGGGTTGGAAGTTCAGACAGCGGAAGCTCTGATAGTGGAGAACCAAAGACAATGTGGCTGGCAGATCCCCGTGTTCTTTGCGTGCTCATTGTACCAGAAAAACTCAACAAGTATCACACAGGAACACTGAAACAAAAACACAAAAGTATAAATAAAAAATATATATGATTATGAGTATATATATATATACAGGGTGGGCGGAAAGTAGCTCCCTAATTTAAATTACATATAAATTATGTATAAATTGTGATTGTATTGTTATATTGTTATGGTGTGTTCTCTAAAGTGGTACAATTGTAACGGTAATCTTTTTTTTCTCTAAAGTGTTCTCTTTGTGTTCTCTAAAGTGGTACAATTGTAACGTTCATTTTTTTTTTTCATTTCAGATTGAAGGGTAACATGGCTGAGCGTTTAACACTGCAGGAGCGTGCCCAGTTGGCGGCACGGTACGAGTTCAAAGATGGTGGCGGGCCATTCACGGACCACGTGCCCAAGTGGACCCGAAAACAATCAAGAACTGCCACTCGAAGCTCATGACCACGGGGTCTGTGGCAGATGTTCGAAGATGTGGTCGCCCTTCGACATCCAGGGCCCAGGAGACGGTGCAGGCAGTTCAGGAAATGTTCGCACGGAGTCCACGAAAGTCAACTCGCCAGGCAGCTCGGGAAAGTGGACTCTCCCGCTACTCAGTGCGAACTGTGCTGAAGAAGGAGCTGAACTGGGGTGCGTGGAAGCCGCATTACTGCCAATCTCTCTCGGACGAGGACTGCGAAATTCGCATGGAGTTCGGGGAAATCATGCTGGCTTGGCATGAAGACTGGCCCCATCTCTTCCGTAACATCCTCTGGAGCGACGAGGCGGTGTTCCACGTCGGAGGCTTTGTCAACCGCCACAATTGCCACTACTGGGCAGGAGAGGATCCCATGGTTACCGCTGAAAAACGGCAGAATCGGTTCAGTGTAACGGGTGTGTGGTATGACCTCAGATCAGGTTGTGGGCCCGTTCCTTCTGCGCAACACCATGAATGCTGAGCGGTACCTTGCTATGTTGCGAAACGAGGTCTGGCCGGTTGTCAGCACATGGGAGAACATCGACGATCTGATATTTATGCAAGATGGCGCCCCTCCGCACTTCGCTCTTGTTGTCCGTGAGTGGCTGGATGCCCACTTCCCTGGGCGTTGGATGGGTCGTCGTGGTCCACATCAATGGCCAGCCAGGAGCCCCGACTTGACACCGTGCGACTTCTTTCTTTGGGGGTGGGTAAAGGAAGAAGTCTACCGCACCAAACCGAGGACATTGGAAGAACTGGAGGACCGAATTCGGGAAGTCATGTCCTCCATCCCGCCGGAGTTCCTGCTAAAGTCAGTGGACGCCATTCCTGGGCGGCTCCAGAAGCTGGTGGAAAGAGTTGGAGCCCACATTGAATTTTAGAGAAAACCTACCATGTATGCCTACCTTTTCATATTATTTCTTCTGAAATAAATGGATAATATACGTATTTTTTTACCAATCCAAAATAGGGAGCTACTTTCCGCCCACCCTGTATATAAGGCTTGGTTTATTGGTAAACAATAAGTTTACCAATATATAAAGGGTGATCCAGAGAAATGGGACCCAAAAGAAACCCCTGTAACTCTTAAAGTATAAGTCCTTTTATAAAATCATACGCATCATTCGAAAGAGGATAGTTACAAGTTTGTACAGGATTGTATAGGTTTTGACAATACAAGACAAGATAAGATACAAAACAAAATAAAAGTGTTAGTTAAAACTAACCCTTCAAGATGACTGCATGGAGTGTGGAACAGCTGCGTTTCATAACTGAGCAATAGTATGAGCATGGAAGAAGTGTAGTTTCAACTCTTAGAAGGTGATTTTGACATCTGAAAATTTGTCTTGAAAGATCTTTGAGCTGAAACTACACTTCTTCCATGCTCATAATATTGCTCAGTTATGAAACGCAGCTGTTCCACAGTCCATGCAGTCATCTTGAAGGGTTAGTTTTAACTAACACTTTTATTTTGTTTTGTATCTTATCTTGTTTTGTATTGTCAAAACCTATACAATCCTGTACAAACTTGTAACTATCCTCTTTCGAATGATGCGTATGATTTTATAAAAGGACTTATACTTTAAGAGTTACAGGGGTTTCTTTTGGGTCCCATTTCTCTGGATCACCCTACATACACTCGTCTAGGTAAAAATAAAATCCTAATTTAACGTTGTGAAAACGATTTTAAATTCTAAATAACCGAAATAATTCACTTCTTGAACTCTTAGTTTCCAGTATACATTAGTAGTATGGGCGCAAAAGGAGAGAGTGCAATGCAATTGCAAATGTTGATTAATGTTGCATAAGTTATGCAACAAATGGGAGGGGAATGTTGTAAGATGTTATGCAACAAAGGGGAGGGGGATGTTGCAAGAGCAACAAGGGTTATGCAACTTGGAGGCGGAGGTATACCCCAAGAGAAAGAGAGGAGAAGGAGAGAGAGGAAGAGAGGTGTTCGCCTGGCAGGAGCCAAGCGCATATTAAGACTTCAGCCGAGCGGCAGCTGTCTTAATATGTTCCTAATCAGCCAGCTGGCTTATTCAGCCAGTTGGCTTAGAAGTCGTAAATGGCTTGTTCAGGTGTACATAAAGGTTGAGTTGCCAAATAGCGTTATTTATTTAATTAATGCACATATTCTTTACAGTTGGTATAGAAATCCGTTTTAGAAGCCAGCCAATTGATATAATTAAATGCCGTGTACAACCAAAATAATTAAATAAAACACCATTACATCATTCTGTTTATTTAGACGAATTAATGGAATCAGAAATATATAGAAAACAAATATACAATGGAATATAAATGATAAAAAATAATAATAGCATAAGAAATACGGACGATGAATATATAATCAAAATAAATATACAATGGAATATATATGATCAAAAAATAATAGCATAAGAAATACGAACGAGGAATATATAATCAATAATATACAAAACGTTGTAGTACAACCATCAATATATTAGTACAGGAAAAAAAAAAATATATATATACAGTTATATTAACTAATTAAATATATTGAAAATAATAATATACGAAACGTATAATCAATTGCATATTAGTACATGAAATATATATATACATATATATATATATATATATATATATACAATTAAATATATAAATATGCATAAAAATATTTTATGTTCTACGGGTTATATTAAATAATTAAATATATTGAAAATAATAATATACGAAACGTATAATCAACTGCATATTAGTACAGGAAAATATATATATATATACATAATTAAATAAATAAATATACATCAAAATACTCTATGTTCTACGGTGCAAAACGCTAAACTCACACGTAATCGAGTCTACATTCATATCGTTATTACTCAGCACTACACGGTAAAACCGTCCAGGCAACACTTCACCGTTCAAGTTATACGGATGCCTATACTCGACATAAATGGCTTTCATATCGTTCAATACTATTTTTGTGCCCACTTTACATTCGGTTGGCAAGTTATCTTTAAACACGGCTAGAATACAATCAAAAGCACGCACAAAGAGGTCATCGTTAACCACAACATCATTATTAAATACAAGTTTATAAACACTCCTTTCCAATCGAGTGTTTTTTCTTACCGTCCCGAGCTTTTCAATCGTGAACTCTTCTTCACTCTGCATAGCGGCAATTGAAAAAATCTTCCAAGTCTTAACGACAACTATTCATTATATAGAGGTACACCTCTTCAGGGTGAACAGTGTAGGCAAGCTCTGCCCTGTACCGCTCAAGTGCTTTGTACCAAAGTTCAGGATATTTCGAAGAATCTAAACCTTTTAAATAAACATCCTGCTCTAGACCATTCTCGCCTTGTTCAATCCTACATTCGATAAATCCGTCGAGCAGAGCTGCGTATGCGTATTCAAGAACCGTGTCAAAATAAATCATATCCGTAACACGAGCGTCTAATATAGGCTTCAGCTTGCGGAATCCGACGATTTCAAACATTCTGTCGAAGATGAAACGGTTTCGCGTAGGGACAAGAACGTTATTATTAGATGCATTCTTCCACATCAGTCGTATATCTATGCATAGCTGTTCGTTATTTATACACAACTTGCAAACAACGGCATATGAGGGGGCGTCACTAATCTGCTCTCTTCTTGTACCTACACCTGCATGTATTTTATAACGGTCCTCTCCACACTTCTCAACTATCATGAAGACTCTATCCATCTCTTCAACACTTAAATAAATAACTACGTTTACCAGAGTTTTCTTGCCTGCAAATCGTTTCAAGTACATAGTTAGTGGTGCCGGTTTCACGCCTGAACACGCGCAATGACTTCTCACGGAGACATTGTAAGAGGCGTTGAGAATGCTTCTCAAAGGAAGTTCCATCCTATTTGCACGTCTACTCGGTTCAAGCTCTGAGATGACTATCAGCCACGGGTGGACGGATCAGCTCGACGGGCGGAGTGAGTCAAGCTGATGAAACGTGTACGGGTTTGTTCGAACTCGCGTGTTTCGGATTTGTGAGGTACACGGGTGGGCGGCTCGCTGGTGGGAGCGAGTCACACCATAAACTGCTGAAGCGTGTACAGGCTTGTTCGAACACTTGTGCCCCTGAGAGAATACACGTCAGAGCTCAAGGGTATTCAGAGTTCAACTGAGCACGCAGAGATAGAGATATACTAAGGAAGTGGCAGGAGTCACGTTGCCGATGTTACAGTGAGCGGAGCTTAGCTTTTAACTGTACACACAGACGCACGCACGCAAAGGAGAAAATGAAACCTTAATTGAAACAAATATACGTGATAAATAAACATATCGTCAACAATACACATATATATTAATACAATCAAGGATTAAGGTAGCGAAAGGGTACGGTATCATAGGTACCAGGCACCTGGTAACACTTCCTATAGGTGTTACGGCACACCTTCGTGCCCCTATGTTCCTTCACACACCCCAGTTTCTGCGCCCGAAAATTGTGCGTCCCCACAGTCAGTTGGCGTAGCTGGTCACCCTCATCTTCCAAGCAAACTAGATCCTTCAACGAGTCAAAGTTAACGAATCGACGGTTCGCATGGTTAAGCATGATACCCTTAGCCTTCACGATATACTTCATATCACCCCCTACCCTCACCCGTAACCCATACGTTTTTGGCCCTGTTGACACAAACGAGTCTGCGTATGCACCATCACCATACTCATCCTTAATCTCGTCAGTTAGCTCTCCGAGGAATTCCCCAATAGCGGGCATGTATTCACCTTCCCTCGCTGTGAATATCACGCTATCTGTGTCAGCGTACAGCACCCTCCGTCCAAGAGAGTGCAATAGGCCCCAAAGTTTGATGCGGGCGTAGGCCGTTGTGAAACTGGCTACAGGGATGTTTATACCCGTGAGGTATCTGTGGCCAGTTCGGTGATGTTGTACTTTATTATGTAAGTATTACACATTCACGATCTCCATAACCTCTTTATCGGGAGCGTTGGCATAATCCCAGACTTCACTATAACTTTGTGCCAAATGGACGTTCCCTTTGCCGGTATTCTGTGCAAACTTCCCCCAAAGACTGTTTAGACACAACATTGCACTAAAGCGCTTGCCAGGATTCTTAACAATTTGGGGTCGGTCAAGCTGTATACCTTCATGGGCAAGGTAACGCTGAATATAAGCCGTTTTTTCATCTTCGGTATCAACCCCTCGCGGATATCCTGATGCTTCTACCTTATCCTTCAAAAAAGCGTTTATATACTGTATGGTGTGAAAAGGATGGGTAGCTTCTGAAACCTCCACACCTCACGTATCTTCAATATTCTATACCCATGGCGAACGGCTAGGGGCAGCTCAGTGCTTGAAGATACACTTCTGATCTTACGCTGGTTGGCTGTACGGTCACAATCACCGTTGTTCTTTTCTGCACACTTCACGCACAGGGGAAACATGAGTTTGTGATCTATAACGACGGGTAAGATCGGCATCCATAAATCGCAAGGGGGGAGCACGTCTACGAAAGAGAGTCCAAAGTAGCGCTCATTGAAGTTAGCTGAAAAATCCTCGATGGATGGTATGATGGGACCCACCATTTTTTCAGGAGCACCTAAGGGGTACGGATTGTTCTTCATCACGTAGGGGTATAAAGAGCAGAAGTCGTAGTAGTGGAGTTTCACGCCCTCCGTAGGCGGGAAGTATACCTTGAATGGGTTTGTGCGCCCTCCAAACGAGCTGTCACCGTATTTGAGGGGGTCCAACACCATTGAACGTTTGATGGCCCTTATTTCTTCACGGTACTGGGCATCTGTTTCCATCCGTGCATCATACTCATGCTCCCACACGATTTTGTGAGTGAACTGGGAGCCTATAAGTTGATCACGGTTACGAGTCAATGCGAGGCTGTCGGTAGGGGATCTTCCATGGAGATCCCCTGTGACGGCACATTTAGGGCGCGGGCATCCATGCCACCAACAGCCGTTAAAGCAATACACAGTCTTCTCACCAGTGGCCGGATCCTCACTTAGGCCGTCAACACAAAAAAAACGACCACTGACCTTAAAGTGTAATTCACCCGTGTTGCTGGGATGCTCTATGTATAACCCGGTCTGTTGCTGTAGGTGTATGAGTCAGTAAATAGCCTTGTGCCCATAACTGCGGGGGTTGTTTCTGTGAATGATTGCTAAGGTGTCTTTAGGCATGAAGTTATTCTTAAACACAGTAAAACATAATGAGGCGATCATGGTCGCGACTTATAATGTTATAATGTTATAATGTTTCAGACCAACAAAGACTCTAGGATCCACTCATGGCTGGTCTACCTAACTGTGTTCGTAATTGTGTATTGTGTATGTCTTCCGTGGTGGCGGATTGGACCTACAATTTTACGTGGGTTCCGAACCACAAGAACATAAGAAATTTATGTAACAACTGCCTGTACATTGGCACAACCAATTTTTGCAAAACTAAATAATTATCAAATTAAAACTAATTAATTATCGATTTAAAACTAATTAATTATCGATTTAAAACTAAAGATAGAATCTCTGGACCCAGAGGATCAAGTCATAATAGACTACTCTCCACAAATATGTTACACTCTATATCTGTTTATAAGCGACATGCAAATATATCAGATCCAAAGAATCCAATCAATTTCATTACGGTATCCATCAATACTAGTACCTTGCCAACCAAAAATAAGTCACAGTCCATATCGATTGCGGACCAAGTCAAAATTTACAACCATATACATTACAATATATATACTTAGGAGGAAAAGTGTAGGTGTGGCTGTAAAGACTGTACGACTGTACAGTAATGTAGAAATGTGTGTGCACCCATTTTGGATCTCCCATTTAAAGGTGTTTGTGGGGCAAGTGAAGATCATGAGTTTTTCAATACCTCACAGTACTATGGGGGGCACCGCTCAGCAGAGGAATCTCTTTAAATGGGGATCGCATTGAAACGGGTAATGTACATCTTTCTAATGGCTTGAAAGCATACTCTAAGTACACGTACGTCATTCACGCAATAACGTTCACATGCATCAGCTATATTGTATGGATTAGCTTTATTAAAACTGTTGTAGTAGCGGTCAAAATCTTCATTCTCACTATCACTCAGGTTGGTGTAGTTAAAGTAATGTTTGGATGGAGGTAGTTTTAAGTAATTCAAAGTTTCGTGAATGAGGAATGTGTAAGGATAATACCCTTTTGAAACTTCAGCGGCTACGCCCATGACCTTGAGCAGCTTGGCTAATTTACAAGGTGTGAACAGCAGGGTGGCTTTAAATTGTACATTACCTCTTATCTGCATCTGTATTAGTTTGTTGCCTCTTTTCAATGGATCACCTGTAAATATCGCTGACGACTCGTGTTCAAGCAGCTCCTTATAAAGGAACTGTGTCAAATTTCGCCCCGTTATGGGCAAGAAGATACACAGTCATTTTTTTTAACTTGTTCGCTAATTTGACAATATAGGATACAAAGAGTTTCACAGGGCTGTCGTGTGCATTCGTTTTAAAAATGTTTGTCCGTTTACCACATTTGTGACACACCACACTCGACATCCATGCACTCATCACGGATAGTCTGACTTACGAGTAAGTGTAGTACACGGTTATACAAGGGCTATTTTTAGGTTTAGCATCTTTCATTTTACATACATGCTTCACTCCATCCTCCTTATATTTTTCATGACATCTAGAACAGTGAATTTCATCGCATATATGTTTCAAATTCCCCCAATTATCCATCATGTGAAACATACCGCATTTACAAATCCTCATTTTCCTGCAAGTGGCATTTGATTTATGGAGCTCAAACCATTTATTATTGAAAAATGTACATCTACACACATTACATTCCCTCTTCTCGATTTCAACTACATGACTTTTACATTGGGGACTTTTACACTGCTCGCATACCATGTAGCAATCCTTACAATGTTTCACTATATCATCAGCAAACTCGAGACAACCCTTACACAAATCATGATGCCTTCCATATTTTCGACTTTTCTCGGAACTGGGGTAGAGAGCCCTTATGTTACGGATGAGGAGATACGATGTTCCTGACAATCCCAAAATAAGTAGGTCTTGTACGATCTCTCACGCTGCTTTTAAAAACATACACAGTCCTACGACGATCATCCATTCCAAATACGACTATACGTGCAATCATTTCCTGCTCGGCCCTTCTCAGTTCTTCAGGACCCATATTACACTCAAACTCAAGCTTACAATCTGAAGCCAGTTTACGGGCACGCTGCACAACCGTAGGTAGCCAGATATTATACGCGATTTTATTTAGTACAGTGAACATATGAGCTAAAACTATTGCTATAAAGCTTCAACCACGATCGACGTCTATATGCTTTCTGTAAATAGCCTGAGAATTTAAATTAAGAGTATAAGGTGTGGCACTATGACCCGCAACCCGGAATACTCTGTCAATATCTACCATGAAGTTGTCCATATTGAAGGATGTACCACTTTGAGAGGCTTGCATTATACGCCCCAATATATATTCTATATCTACAGCCGCCAAACATCTGAACGGTATTACCACCCAAAATTCGTTGCGGTTCTGAAGGGCAAACTCCACAATCCGTTCAACTACGGGCCGCAGTCCGTTGGTATACAGGGACCCAGGGTCAACCCTGACCACGTACAGATTTCTAGCCAGGGCAGGGGTGGGGGTAGCGGTGCGCACCAACTCGAATGTTGTACCATCCTCCACAGTATGAGAAGCTGCTGTGGAAGAAGTACCCGGAACTGAACAATGGGGCATATTTGAGGAAGGTACTATTGTGGGGGTTGTGTCGTAAGACGTTGAGGGTTGTGGATCTATTACTGGGGGTCTAACAATCGGAGCAATCCTGGCACGCTTTATACCTGACGTGGAGGGTTCTTCATCATGCATCCGCTTTGAACTGTTGCATGCTACAGGTGTCGCTGGTCAGGGTTCGTCAGCGGTGTAGGGTTCTGTAGCTGCACGATCGTCGGGTTCGTCTGTGATATCGGTGATGGGTTGTTGTACATCGTGGTCATTCACGGTTCTGTGGAAGAAGAAAACGAAATATAAGGAGCAGCACTCAAAATTTATAATATTTTGTAAATGACCCACTTAGGTGTGTGACGTGTTAGAGATGGAATCTATAGAAAAATTCAGGTTCACAAGCCCCTCCACATGTATTATATCTGGCCCTACCGGATGTGGAAAAACTGTATTTATGCTTAAAATCATTAAGATAAGGGGGAGATTTTCTCAAAATTTGTGCATAAAATAATGTGGTTATTCGACGTATCAGTCAGTGTTCATCGAGTACCAAGATGAAATTTTGTTCAACAAGGATGTATATGATGTTAATTCGTTAAAAGGTAATGAGCATACAGTTATTGTAATTGACGACCTCATGTTGGAAATGTATAAAACGTTTGCCGAGACATTTACAGTATTCTCCCACCATCTTAACATAAGCGTATTTTTCATCAATCAGAATCTATTTTTCAAAAATAGATATATGAGCGATGTGTCGCTCAATACATAATATCTAGTCTTATTCGCGCAACGTAGAGATGTGTCACAAATTGGGGTATTAGCCAATCAAATGTTCCCGAATCAGCGTAAGGAGTTTTTGGAGGTTTATAAAGAAGCCACAAGCCAGCGTTATGGATATTTGCTTTGTGACCTTCACCCACGAAACACGTTTAGAGTGCTTCTAAGAACGAATATATTCCCAAGCGAACCTGAAACGGTGTATATTCCAGAATGACAAATAGGCTGAAGAAATATCGTGAATAAAAAAATCTATCAATGATTGCCCCGAGCACTGCAACAGATGTTTGTTAAAAGTATCGACTCTGACTTTTTAAAATGCATCTGTGAAATCTCTTTTAATGTTATAAAATGTAATGTGCCAATGAAACTCTCTCAGAAGGATCGCTTACGTCGTTATAAGAACATAATACGAGAGCTCGCTCATAAAAGTCAAACTGTGGGTAAGAAAAAGCGAATTATTGTACAAAGAGGAGGATCATTCCTACCCATCTTATTTTCAGTTTTGGGTCCTTTACTGACTAGGTTAATATAATGAAGAAGGTGGTTGTGATTCCGCACGAGGTGTATGCTTCATTGCAAAGTTCAAAGATTCCAGAAATGGCTGTAGAACCCCGTAAAATTAGGCTTAAAAGAATGGAAAGCGAGTTGCTAGCCCTATTAAACAGTGGAAAGTCACCTGAGGAGAAAAGGCTCTTGTACCAAGTGGCTTTTCAGAAATTTCTTCATGAGTACGAAGATTATAAGAATCCGACAGACCTGGGCCCGACGTTGGAGATGACCAACCAAAGAACAACGGAACACAACACATCCAACATGAGTTAAAAAACAGGCTCCCACATACAGTGAGGAATAAAGGCTTAAGTCTTTATAATCTATTGAGTGAGGACTCCATCATACAGTGGAGGTCATTGTTGAAGGAACAAGGGTAAAAGCATCCAATATCGTTGATGATGTTCATGATCTGGTGAGAAAGTGGGACAGACCCTCACCAACAAGATGGAAGCATATTAAAGCAAGTCTACAACAAATAAATGTCCCCAAAACATTGATAGGTAGTCTGAATAGGTTAAAAGACCTGGATGAAATCTCGCATGTGTCACAACTGAGTACCCAGCAGCAGCGTCTCTGAAGAAGAGAAAGAAGAGAACAAACGGCCAACCTTATCCACGTGTCTCTAAAATAAGTAAATGGCTAACATATTAAGTAAACGCTATTATGACATTTCTAACCCCGCCTCCTATGGTGCGTTAATTGACTGTACAGAGGTGTTTACGGAGTAGGGAAAAAAGATGTTGAGCGGTTTTTGCGGGAACAGGATGCTTATACATTTCATAAACCGGTGAGAAAAATTTTTAAAACGGCCAAGACAACCGCGGACTCGATTGACTCTATTTGGCAAGCGAATTTAACAGACATGCAAAGATATTCAGTGTATAATGACGGATACCGCTACATCCTATTCATAATAGATGTATTCTCTAGATATCTGTGGCTAATTCCCCTGAAAAATAAATCGCCTGAAACAGTTGCTAAAGCGACCAAAACGTTGATGTTAAAAGAAGAAAGGGTTCCTGGCTATTTTTGTACGGATATGGGGAAAGAATTTATAGGTCGCGCTTTTCAGAACATGCTGACAGAGTTTAATATCAGTTACTACACTAGCAGTTCTATACATAAGGCCTCTTTAGCTGAAAGAGTTCAACGTACCATAAAGGAACGCATGCATCGCTATTTTACACATAAAAACACATACAGATATATAAACGTTCTCGGGTCATTGGCATCATCATACAACCGTTCACACCACCGTACGATTGGCACAACACCTAACGAAGTTTTAGAAAGAGGTGCGCTGCCAGAGGTGAGAAGAGATGGAGCCACCACGCATCTACACATTTCAAAATCAATGATTATGTAAGGCTATCACGTTCGGGAAATAAATTCGCGAAGGGATTTGAGCAAGGATGGACACGTGAGATTTTTAAAGTTCGTGCTATGAGACCTAAAGGTGAGATAATGATGTATTACGTTGAAGATTTGAATGGGGAAGAGATCGCTGGAGGCTTTTACCGCGAGGAGTTGCAGAAAGTGACATTTAATTTAGGAAAAAGTGTGTTTAAAATTGAAAAAATTTTAGGCAGCAAAGGTTCAGGAAAGAGAAAAATGTACCTGGTGAAATGGCTGGGTTACCCAGAAAGCTTCAACACCTATATAAAAGCTGCTGCAATAATGAAGCTTAATTAGTATGCAACATGGCGCCTAGCCACTTCTATGTCACACTCCCGTCCTCTTCTTCTCTGTCTGTACATCCTAACAACACCCTCGCCAACTTTGTGACAGAACTCCACGGACCCATTGAATTGGAGCGTGATTCGTATGAGGTGGGTTTATGTGAACTCCAGTTAGTCTCCAAATTTTTAACTCTTGAAAATGAGCAAATCATATTTCTGATCCTTAGAAGAATCGATGAGTGCGAAAAATTAGGCATAACCTTAGACAATACTATGCGATCAGTCCTGTTCGGTGAGGAACAGTACTATAGCACAAATTCGCTAGGAATCGGCATTATGACACAGCCATGGACATTGTGACGGGGTTAAACAAGAGTCTTGAAAAGTCGTACCTGACAAACGATTTACTTTTTGAAGTCGTAAACATAGACACGCCTGCATGCACATTGAAGTTAAAATCAACGCTTAGTAGAAATATTAAAGATAAAGAGCTGTTCACAATTGTGGCTGAGGGCCGATATAGCGCAGCTCTCCAAAGAGATACCTTTCACGAGGCACAGCATGATGTCCAGCTTAATGTATCAATTGAAGATGGAGAAATTGGGTGAAAGCTCTCCCTCCAGACATGTGCTATATTTACAGCAATATCGTAGAGCACCAATTTGTTGGGACACCCAGGCGCGCCTGCTGCGCATTGCACACATCCCCAACCATAGAGGGAAAAGTTTGAGCATTACATATGACAAGCCCCATTATGTGAATGTTGCGACTAATCTATTAACCAACATCTCGATATATATAAGAACGATTGAGGGAAAAAATTTCCCATTCGGTGATGGGAGCTTAACAGTGAAACTACACTTTCGTCGTTTATAATGACCCGAAGGCCATTCACAGTCTATCGAGGAGTGAGATACCAGCGTGGGAGTGGCTTGGATCCATTTTTTCATCCATACTACGCACCGCTGTCCCACTGTTGAAGAGGGGTGCCAGTACCTAGGGAGGAAGGCGTTACAAACAGGTTTTAACGCGGCAGAAGACATAATGGGTGGAACTAAGCCTAAAGAAGCTCTAAAAAACATTTAAAACGTACACGGGACGAAATCATCAAAGATGCAAAGAGAAAAATGCGTGGTGGCGGAAAGAAGAGATCTGCCAGGAAGAAGGGGTTACCATCACGTGGCGCTAAACGTAAAAGGAAAAAAAAAGAAGTGCTCTAAGCGTATGAAACCTATGGCTGATCATTTTTTTAACTGATATAAGCTGAGGACACTACTCTCACGAATCATAGGCTGATTACTAGTTGTCGAGAGAGGTGGCACTATTTCTGACTCGTCATGGCGCGTTTCATCCATCCGTGTAGTTCACAATGCTGTAAAAACTGTCCCTCTTTGATATGCCCCCACTCAGGTCTCTATTGAGCATAGCGACTTTATTACAATTAACCCATTAAACACAATTAGTTCGCCGAGTGCCCCTATAGAATTCGTGATACCCAGCTCAGGCCCTTACTTTTTTGACCCGAGCTGCATGCACATGTACGCTAAACTGCGTATAGCCCATTCTGATGGAACGGACTGCGATGATAGTTACTCAGCGTACCCTGAAACCAACTTTTTACACTCCATATTCAGCCAGTGTGAGGTGTATTTAAATCAGGTTAACATCTCGGCAGGAACGGGGTATTATCACCTACGAGCCTATCTGGAAAATGTCCTCAACTTTTCAAAAGAAGCGAAGGACACCTTTTTAACCGCCGAGGGATATTACCATACTAAAGATGAAAATATAAAGGATAAATTTAAAAATTCTAAAAAAAAGATATAAATTTGGACGTCTTCATACAGATTTCACATTCCAGGAGAAACTGCTTATGAAGGGGTGGATATGAAGTTGAAGCTTACCCGCACGATTCCTGAGATCTGCATAAATCTGGGGTCTGATCAAGAAGAGGGCGCGAAACCCGTTGTGATTCACATAATGGAGGCGTATTTGCGTATACGCCGAGTGAAATTAAGTTCGCCAAAAAAATAAATTGAGAAAGACTTAATACACGCCACAGTAAAATACCCAATTAACAGGGTACAGATCAAACTATACACGGTGCCCGCCGGGTTGGCCTCGAAGCAACTAGAAAACGTGGCCCTTGGAGTCCTACCTAAAAGGATATTAATTGGAATGCAGGACCACGCCTCGACGAATGGAAAATATAAAAGAGTGCCTTTAAATTCGAGAATTTCGGCCTTAAAAATATTACTCTATACGTAAATGGCATCGCTTTGGGAGGGACTATGATTACGGATTACTCATCAGACGCTGTGTTCCCGCTCTGCGCGAGAGCTTATAGTATCTGGCTCATAATACAGGGCCTGTGATGACTTGGGTTTGGTGTAACGCAGAAAGAATTTGTCGAAGAATTTAACATTTATTCATTTGATATTACGCCTGACTTGTCTGCTGGCGTAAATACGCATTTAAGTCCACAACAGAGTGGGAATATCTCAGTCAGGTTGGAATTTGCCAAGCCTATAGACGCGCCTATAAGTGTATTTACCTCGAATCACAGGCACTAATAGAAGTTGATCGTTTCAGGAACGTGGTCACAGACTTTTAAAATGGACGCGATTACACTCCAGAGAGTAATGAAAAGTGACCGTTTCACACGCTCAAAATTTATCGGTGTGTTTGCGAAGAATGAAATAGTGAAGTTGCCAACTACGAGAAACTGGTTCGGGATTATCGTTAACACCGACATTGTAGGGGGTGAGGGGATTCATTGGTTTGCAATCTATTTTAAAAATAGGGAAAGAATGTACTACAGTATTTTGACTCACTCGGCGTTCAGCCCTGGAATGATTCTCTGGTTGTACAGTTTATCGAGCAAATACATGTACCTGAGATTGTGTGGAACCCGTATCGCCTTCAAGGATATTATACTAACACGTGCGGGCTGTACGCCATCTCATTTCTCATGCACATGTCACGTGGGAAGGGATTTATAATTTTTTTTAAATTATTCGATTTGTGCGACACTGAAATGAACGATAAAAATGTATGCAGACAGATAAAAAAAAGGTTCCCATATGTTAGCAACCGTTGTATTGTGTATAGGTGTATATCTATATTGTGTAAAGGCCTATTTGTAGCCATTAAGGCTTATTTAATGGACACTGGTTCCGCTTTGTACATGTTTTCTACCATTTAATAAATTAAATGAAAATACAATGTGTTTTGTTCTTAACCCCAAAAATACTTACATTACTACCTCGATGACCTGGCACTCGCTGGACCGGATGTGAGCCAATAAATCGACTTCTGTGTTCAGATCGCTGGTTTGGTTGTGGGGTAAAGCATCCATATCATTTATTCCCCTTTCATCAAAACGAAAAGTAGCTATAACACGATCAAGTTCCGCATCGGTCCTATAAAGTTAAATAAAATAAAGAGCTACAATAAGAGAAAATGCCACGGATTTTAAAAATTTTAATAAAAGAGCAGATAATTCTTAAAAGTTTTGGTAATTTAAAAACCCTACTGCAGTGCTGTCTTTAAATTATCGAGAAAAGTATTATTAAAGCTCCACCATATATATATATATATATATATATATATATATATATATATATGAATGATGAAAAGAAGGACCAACACAACGGCAAACATTTTCGTTTATTTTTTGTACTTCAGACGTTTCGACAAATCTTTTGTCATAATCAGTGAGTTAAGTCTTAAAACCTTAAAACAAAAATAAAAATAATGAAACTTATTTAAGTTGTATGTTTTATGAATATAAGATTAATGCTATAGTAACATTATTAACAAGAAGTTACCGTATTTGTTCAGATTACTTTTCATTAAACGAAGAATTTAAATTTTTAAGACAGTACTTTATTAATAATTACTACCCTTCTAATCTTTTTGATAACCAATTAAAGAAATTTTTAAACAACACTTTTAATACTAAACTCCCCATAACTACAGTACAAAAAGAAACCAGATATATTAAATTACCTTTTTATGGTTATTTATCATTGCGTATTCGAGGTGAACTGTCCAAACTGCTCAAGTCTAGTTATCCCCAAATAAATTTTAGATTCGCCTTCGTCAACCCACTTAAATTATCAATTTTTTTAAAGTTCAAAGACGAATGCCCTAATGTTGTTTACAAATACACGTGCGACAGCTGTAAGGCTGCGTATATTGGCAGTACTCAACTCCAACTGGAGGTACGCCTTTCTCAACATTTGGGCTTATCAGTTCGTACTAACAGTCCCCTCAGTAGCCCACCACAATCCGCAATTAGAAATCTTAGTAATGAAAACAACCATCCCCTTCACAAAACTCAGTTCGAAATTCTAACTAGATCTAATAACCTCACAGAACTCCGAATTTTAGAATCTTTGTACATCTATAGAAACAAACCCTCCATTAACAATAATAGTTCATCTTACAAATTACAGCTCTTTTAACTAACCAACCGATTTTCATAGACATATCATACCTTCTAATTTACTGACCATACAGTTTTCTCTTAGTTTTTGCCAAGTATGGAGGTTGATGTAAACATTGTGTATTTACCAGTTGAGGTAATTCTAATTTAATTTTAATGATTTTAATTTTTTGTAGTGATGTAATTTTAAGGATTTTAATTTTGTATTGATGTAATTTTCATTAGTTTTGTTTTAAGGTTTAATTTTAATGATTTTAATTTTGTATTGATGTAATTTTCATTATTTTTATTTTTGCTTTAAGGTTTTAAGACTTAATTCACTGATGATGACAAAAGATTTGTCGAAACGTCTGAAGTACAAAAAATAAACGAAAATGTTTGCCGTTGTGTTGGTCCTTCTTTTCATCTGTAAGCTCCGTTTCCCTAAGGAGAAGTCAATAGCTTTGATATATATATATATATATATATATTGGGGCGGATCGATTTTCCACATGTTTTGAAATCGCAAGGTGAATAAGTGCCCAGTAGTTAGGTTTGGTTAGAAATGAACCCAAAAAAATATTTAGAGCAAACGGATAAGGGCCTGCTTGCGGATTTGAAATTAAAATTTGTTTGGGTTTTTGACCCAATTTTCGTCATACGCGTTAGGTAAACTCGTCATTTTTGAAGACATAATCTTAACTAATTATAGATGTAGCAACTCAATATCATTTTCTATCCTAAGAGGAGACAATGCCTAATGTATATCATGTGTTTTAAGTGTAAAATGATAAAATTTCGTTGAAAAAACATGCAGTTTTGCTAATTTATTCACATATTTTGGCTACAGAACTTGAAAAAATACTTTCAAAAGGCGATAAATCCAAAAAAATCACATGTTCTCCTGCAAAAAGAAAAACTATTCATATAAATGATCATAAGATTGAGAATAATGTCCTTTTGACATATATGCAGGACGCATCTTCCTGCTCAGTACTTTAGTAAGGATACATCTGTGACGAGTTTCGAACCCGTACACGGTATGGGAAGCCTCTGTCACTAATTTCACACTCCTCTCAACACTCTGAGAGTGAGAAGGCAAGTCTGGAATGTTTGGCTTAGTGTTAGTGTCCATGAATGACTGGATTTCTTCATCAGATAGGTGCTGTGTGGTAGGTGGTTCCATGACATCAGGGTCAGTGAGGTCGATGAGCTCATGCCGTTGATTTGCATTCCAATTCACCTGAGGAATTTTCTTCCCTGCTTCCTGGTTACTCTCCATTCTATAAATGAAAAATGAAAATGAAAATATAAATGAAAATATAAATAAAAATAAAAATATAAATATAAATGAAAAATAGTACTCAAATATTGCCGTTTCAATAATACAAACAAATTACCCACTTAAAGTGACAATTATAATATTTTTTCCATATTTTTTGGAGAATAACAGCTTTGGCAAAAAATAATAATAATAATTACAAGCTGCAAAATTTACCTGTGTCTGAGAGTGAGTATAGTCTGAAGCCAAAGATTCTTGATTCTGTCTTCATCATCTTTCACCATGGCATAGAGGATGTTCTCAGGTCGGAGGCACAAAACATTACCCTGGATGTTCTGCTTTACAATGCGTTTCACATCATCAAATGGAATCAGCCTCAGTCGGCTGATAGCAGAAAAGAGGATGCGAGGAGAATCATGCAGCTTAGAGGATGCCTTTATCTCAAACCATGCAGGAGCATAAACTCGAACAATGTAATGGACCAACTTTTTCAAATTCAGGTTTGGACTGTTGTCTCTTGTGTACAAAAGAAGAAGTCGTATGGCAAGAGTTAACCAGCCCATCTGTCATCTACTCTTCCTGATCCGATTCCTCAGCAATACTCATGACTGCAATACTCATGACTGAGGTCTTTCAGTACTTCCTCTGGAATGTACCCTTCAATGATTGGAGTTTCCACAGCTTCAAACTGTACCTGTGGTTCATCCTGGATATCTTCTGCGCACCTTTGCCCAAGGGGCCCGCTGAAACTTCTTGGGCCAGTTGTCACTCCATCCATTTTTTGAAAAGAGCTTTTAGTGGGAGTTCATTCTGATACAGTGCGCAACCAATAGTGTGCAGTTTCCTCCCCAGAGTTTCTTCAAGTTTTATCACTAAACCACTCTTCCAGCCAGTGTTGGTTGCGGTATTATCAAGAAGAATGGCTCGGATACTTTCAAGGCTATTATATTCTTCAAGAACACTGAATGTCTCCTGAGCAAGGACCTCACCAGTAGCGCCTATAACAGGAATTGTTCTGTGGGTCAAGTAGACGCCAGGAGATTTTCCATCTTCATAGGTGAAGGTGAGGTGATGTTCTGCGTCAACACACTTTCTGAGAACAGTTTCCCCTTCATGTGTCTCTATTTCTTTGTAAGTCATGGTATTCTCGTCAACCTTTCCATCCACACCAACACAAATGAGCTGTGTCTTTTTCTCTGATTCCACACCCTCACTAACTAACCTAATTTGGGCTTTGGCCCTGTCTAATTTGCACTTGTCAATCATGATGTGATTGATGTCAACTTCAGGTCTCAGTAGGTGTTTGATGTCATGGAGCAAGGCATTCCCAAGAGCTGCGCCCAGATTTGATGAACATTCACCTCTGACAAGTTCCATAGCATATCTGGGAAACTTTAAAAGGCTGTAGTCTCCTGAAGGCCTCTTCCTAGGCTGCCATTCATCTTCTCCTTCCTGAAAATAAATGGAAAATATTAATGCGTTTTCTGTTTATTTATTTATTTATTTTATTTATTTATTTTTATTTATTTATTTATTTAATTTATTTATTTATTTATAATTATATATAATTAATATAAATAAAAGGAAACTAACCTCGCCACCAGATGAACTGCTTGTAAGTCCAGGCACCTCTTTAGGCTGTATGAAAGATCCTACTAGCTCAACTTACTCCTGAGGTAGTACATGTTGCTGTCCTTGTTTGGCCTTCCTGTCTCTTTTGGCAGCAGCTGTGCCCACTGAAGACAGCTGGTATGCACCCTTAGGACCTGTTTTGGATCGCTGATCACGAAGGTGTGCTCTTTGTTCAAGTGGCACCTTTGCATTTCGAGGGCAAACACAGATGATGTGTTCTTGTGTACACTTGTCCTTCTTACAGTATACTCTCGAATCACTGCAAGGCAAAATATCCAAAGAACAGGAACAGGCAGAAATATCAAAAAGTTTGTCCAAGTTAGCATCCAGATTTCGCTTGACACTTGCCTTAGCATGCTTGCGATTAATGTCTTTCACAAGAGTGAGTAGGTCTTTGACCTTTCTGTCAATGGATTTGTCATTAATCAAAGGCAGCCTTGGATTCACTGAAGACCAAGTGGATTTTAAATCCTTGCTAACTTGCTGCACTAAGGCCCAAAAATCTGCGCCAGGGTTAGCATGATTAAGGTCATAATAGTATTGAATCAGCTGCCTGTAAGTGCTTGGTTCGGTCATTAATAATTCACAAGGTCTACCTCCATACTTTTCTTCACTTTTCTTTCGGGTCAGGTGTCTTGTTTTCGCTTTCAGCATTATTTACACCGGAAAATCTGAAACATAATGAAAAGTGTTAATGCGAATAGCAATATGTAAGAAATTAGCGTGAACGGTCACAGGAAATATAATATTTTACCATTATTTTTAATAAAGATGCATAATTAATAATTACATGAAAATACAAGCAAAACGTTGCTAGTTATGCTTATAGAAACAAGTTAATAATTTTGGGTTTGCTTTGTTTTGGTTGCGCGTATGCCGCATACGGGATTTTACACATGAAGCGACAACAAAAAAAATTAAAAACTTAAAAGCTAAATTCACATTCTGATCTTTTATCAAAATGCATTTCTTTGTGATTTTCACATTTCATAGATGAAACGACAACTACTGGATGTTTATTCGCTTTCTGGTACCAATTTCGACCACCCCTAATATATATATATATATATATATATATATATATATATATATATATATATGTGCTGAAATAACCACGAAGGAAACAGACAATAATTAAAAACATAATGGGATTAATTTTTTCGCTGTAGAAAAATTCAGAATGAAGCTAGGTTAGGCTAACAGCAAATTGTAAGCGCAAGCAGATATCCTGACAGTTTTCAAAAGTAAGAGTGCTAAGACGTCGTCTGCCGACAACGGGTCTCGAACCCGCATGCAATTCTTAATAGTTTTCAATATTTCTAAAATCCTATCTGTAGAACTTTCTATAATTTTTTAAATTATCGAGTAATGTACAAATAAAAACACACCATATATATATATACACACACAGAAATAACCACGAAGGAAACAGACAATAATTAAAAACATAAGAGGATTAATTTTTTTGTTGTAGAAAAATTTAGAACAAAAGGAAATTAGATTACTAATTAAATTATAAACGAGAAAGAATAGGTTAGGCTGGGTTAGGCTATATTATTATAAACGATAAATTTTTCGTTGTAGAAAAATTCAGAATAAAGCTAGGTTAGATGGGAGCTGTCTTTAAATTATCGAGAAATGTATTATTGAAGCTCCACCATATATATATATGTATATATATATATGCCGAAATAACCACGAAGGAAACAAAGAATAATTGAAAATATTTTTCAAAACGCATTTATTGCTACCTTTTATAAGTTAACACCGGTTGAAACATTATATTTATATAGACCGAGAATAAACACAAACTAATTTTCAAAACGCATTTATCGTGGCCTTTTATAAGTTAACACTGAATGAGAGGCAGAATATAATCACAAATTAATTACTTACATTTTAATATCGTCTACATTGAACGGTTCTTGTATTTCGTCACAATTTTATGTAACAACTTGCGTAGATAAAAGTTCAGTCCGGTCTGCATCGCTGAAAAGGTGGAACGCAGCTGATGGGTAGAAATCTTGATCTTCAAACAAATCGGGAGAATTGTAGAGCGATAACTGACTCATAGTGTATATTTGAAAAGCACTAAGGGGAAAAACATACGAACTGAGGCTCTGAGATGAACTGCTCCCTTTTATAAAGGTGGCTTGTGACTAGTGATGTGAGTCGTTTTTCATTGTGTCGTTTTTTTTGTTTTTTTTGTCGGTTTTTTTTGTTTAAAACGAAGATAGTCTGTTATTTTGTTTTTTGTTTTTTATTGTTTTAAACTTATTCCATATTTTTCTTCCTTTAATCTAATAAGTATATTAGTATTACCTATAATTTACTATACTACCATGCTTATACGGTTATACCTAGTATATATAGTCATCTTTTAGAAAAACTGAATCACGCAAAAAGTATATAATGAAAGGAAAAACAAACCCTCATTTTTTATATGTATATATATATTTTTTAACTAGAACATAAAACATTCTTCCTCGTTTCAAACAATATACATAATTGTGATTGGCAAGAGTACCAGTATATATATTCCAGATAGAAAAAAAAATATTCACCTTTTTTGAACTTTTTGTTAACCTAATGTTGTTTAACCTTCATTTCCATGGAAGAATCATCACTAGATTGGGTAGAGCATATATGCTAGTTTCAATATCACAGGTACTGGTATAATATACATAATAAAAAATACATAATACTGGTATAAAACAATATATATAATTGTGATTGGCAAGAATACCAGTGTGTATATATATATATATATATATATATATATATATATATATATATTCCAAATAGAAAAATAAAAAAATTAAAATATTCATCTCTTTCTTTAACCTTTGTGTTAACCTAATGCTGTTTAACTTTCATTATCTGATTCTATTTCCATTGAAGAATCATTATCACTAGATTGATTAGAGCATATAGTTTTAATATCACAGGTACTGGTACTTATTGCAGATTTGGATGTTGACGAAGCCAATGTAGCACCATGTTTTACTTCACTTTCTTGGAATTTTGCATTTTGGGATATAAATACTAGCTTTGCTGCTCTGTCTGTGCTTAATCGGTTTCTTTTGGCTGTATGGATATTACTGTATGTGCTAAATGATCTCGGAGGTAATGAAAGGGCGAAATAGAGGTGTATGAGTTTGTGTAGGTATATATGTGAGTATGCGTGCGTATGTATCTGGAATTCTGGATGTATGCGTGTGTATGGGGTATATAATAGATATAAGTATTTATGTATATATTGGTGTATATGTACATATTGGTGTATATGTACATGGGTGTATGTGTATGTATATATATGGATGGTCTCGGGGGGAAAATATGCCATCGCGGGTCTAAAGGATAGTTAAGTGGGAGATTCAAAATCCGAGGCATGGATGGGAGAGTCCTGGAAAGGTTGGACAATGGGCAGTCAGCTCCCAGCCAGTGTTCTCGCAAGTTTAACGGATCTCAAGATACAAGACTTTCAGTGCAAGAAAGAGGCCAGTTTTTTTCTGTAAATAGGCTGAAAAGGACATTCTATACTGGTACCATATGGCCTATTTTATTATTTATTTATTTATTTTTATAATATATATCATTACAAAAGTATACCTTATAATTAAATTGGCAATATCTATATTAATTACAATGGTCAACAAAGATTTTTCATCAGAGTAAAATTTGTGGTGGCTGGATAGCATGTTTCACGCTGATTCCAAAACTGCATTCAGATGTTTTCTAGCACATATAGTTTTCAAGATGAAGGCATATATATAACTACACAGATTTAACCATTTTAAATAGTCAAAATACTAATATTTCAACATTTGATTGTGTTTATTTTATTGTGTTTTTTTAGTTTATTCATCTTATTTATTTAAATTATCTTAATTATACATCTTATGTATTTCAGTTGTGAGCTTTTACGTCTAGCAGCATTGTGATTCAGGCAACAACGCCGTGCTTTGTGTGTCAAAAGATCAGTCCAGTCCAAGAACTTGTTGTGTCAAGTTGGTGTACATTTTTTTTGAATTTATAGTTTGCTCAGGTCAGTCAACATGCCTCGACAATGTAAGAATGACCCCGACAAGTTCTGTTTCGTATGCGGCCAGTTGACAACTAAAACACAGCGACGAAGTATTACAACCGACATTAAGAAAATATACAAGCTATACTTTGGTTGCCATCTAGGTGACCAAGATAAACCATGGGCGCCACATCAAATCTGTTCTGGCTGTTCAAATGGATTACGTGATTGGCTTAACAAAAAGAAAGCTTCAATGCCATTTGCCATACCCATGATATGGAGGGAGCCGAGAGATCATCATGAAGACTGTTATTTTTGTAGTGTGAACTTAATGGGGTTTTCTGCCAAGAACAAACACCAGATTGTATATCCAAACTTGGATTCAGCACGTAGACCAGTAAAACATGATGAAACATTGCCCATTCCAATTCCCCCAAGTGATAGGCTAGATTCTATCATAGATGACATGGAAAGTGATGAAGGTGCAACTGGCGTTTCCGGACCATCTACAGAACCAGAGTACACTTTTGAAGGTAGACATTTAGAGCCTAAAAAGTTAACCCAAGGACAGTTGAATGATCTTGTTAGAGACTTATCGCTGTCTAAAGAGAAATCAGAGCTTCTCGCCCCAAGACTAAAGGAGAACAATTTACTTGAGAACAATGTTCGTATTAGTTACTACCGAAAGCGGAATTTTGAATTAACAGCATTTTTTTCAGTAGACAGTCCTCTCTGTTATTGCCATGACATCAATGGACTATTTACAGCCATATCTCAGACGTATGTGGCATCTGAGTGGCGCCTCTTTATTGATTCGTCGCAGAGAAGCCTGAAAGCAGTTCTTTTGCATAATGGTAATATAATGCCATCCATCCCCATTGCCCATTCCGTCCATCTAAAAGAGACATATGACAATATGGATATACTACTTAAGGCAATCAAATACGACAGTCATCAATGGAATGTTTGTGGAGATCTAAAAGTTATAGGAATGCTTATGGGTATGCAGTCAGGATTCACAAAATTTTGTTGTTTCCTTTGCCTGTGTGACAGTCGCGCCACTATAGAACATTACACCAAAAGTGACTGGCCACTTAGGTATACATATGTCCCAGGGATAAGCAATGTCCAGTCTGTCCCTTTAGTGGATCCCCAAAAGATCTATCTGCCACCTCTTCACATTAAACTTGGTTTAATGAAGAATTTTGTTAAAGCAATGGGTAAAGTCAATTCTGAAGGGTTCCAATACCTTTCAAGGAAATTTCCGAAGGTTACTGCAGCAAAATTGAAGGAAGGAATTTTTGTTGGGCCACAAATAAGGGAGGTTTTGAATGACACTGAATTTGAAAAAGTCCTAAGTCCGCTGGAATTGAAGGCTTGGCTGGCGTTCAAATGGATATGTGAAAACTTTCTTGGAAGCAACAAGTCACCTGCGTATAAGGATGGAGTCAAGAACCTCCTTGATGCCTTCAAAGAAATGGAGTGTCGAATGTCGTTAAAAATTCACTTCCTGCATTCCCACTTAGATTTCTTTCCTGAAAACCTTGGTGCAGTGAGTGACGAGCAAGGAGAGCGCTTCCATCAAGATATTCAGATGATGGAGAAGCGCTACCAAGGATATTGGAATGAAAGCATGATGGCGGACCATTGTTGGATGCTGTATCGTGACAATCCAGGCCAAATTTACAAAAGGAAATCACACTCACAGCGCTTTTAATAAAATAATGTATATATTCTTTATTTATAAGTGCATTGAATAAGGTATATGATGTATTTGTTGTTTAGCATTCCTAAGTGTGATCTATACATCCATAAATTTTCTTATAGCAATATCAAAAACTTAAAAATATCAAAACCAATGTATCTATATAACTATACGTGCTAGAAACAAAATAAAACCAGATTCGGAATCAGCGCGAAAAATGCATTAAGAAAAGTGTGATCATGTTTGTGATGAGAAAAAAGTTTCATTTTGTTGGCCAGTGTTATTAAAAAAAACAAAAAAAACAAAAAAACAATAAAAAACGAAAAAAACGACAAAAAAACAAAAAACATGGACATAAAAAAACCGTTTTTTAACATCACTACTTGTGACCAACCCACAACGCACGAAACGCTAGCTTCCTAATGGCTATCGGTGAATTTTTGGCGGAGCTTGACGCGTAGGCCTGCATAGCGGCCAAACAGAGGTCCTGTGCTCCGCCTACAGGGCTGTGATGGTTCTCCGTGAAATCTGGGGCGTGTCAGATATTCCTATTCGTAGAGAGAGAGAAACGCGTTGTTTTTTATCTCGTATTCGGCCTAGAGAGAGAGAGAGCGAGAGAGAGATGGTGAGAGAGAGAGAGAGAGAGAGAGAGAGAGAGAGAGAGAGAGAGCGAGTTGAGGGTGGTATGTGAATTGGTTTATGGCCGTGAAACATAAAAGTGGAAGGTAATTTCAAAATCAATTATCCATGAAGAAAACCGTTGTAAAAGTTTATTGTATCGTGGAATTCTTATACGTTACAATAAATAAATTTAAAAATAACAGATGCGTGCTGGTTGCGGATCATTAGCACAAAGTTTACGATCTCGAGCAGATCGCTGATTAATATAATTGTGTATATATATATATATATATATAGAGAGAGAGAGAGAGAGAGATTTGTACATATGTAGGACCATCTTTGCTTTCGGTACAATATATAAATTTTAAAAAATATTCTACGCCTCATCATGTGACTTTTCAGAGGAAATTGAAGACATGTGTGGGTGAAAATAGAGCGAATTATGGTTCCCCTCTAAATTAGCTTCGTAAAATTTATTATGCCCTGTAAATTAAAACGTCTGGAACTGGAAATGGTTTTTGAAAAAATATCTCTTTAACTTTTCACAAAGACTCGTTTAATTATCGCTTTTAAAACTCGACCTTCTCATGGTTCGTATATTTAATGACCGACGCTGAGTCATATAATTTAATGATGCATGCTTTATCTCGAATCTTGGAAACCAGAAAAACGGCAATAAAAAATTACATAAACAACATATATATATATATATATATGAGAGAAGTTCAGAATGGAAGTGAGAAGGTATTTATAGCCCGTAATTAATTTTTTTGTTGTAGAAAAACTAAATATCAGATGTTTCAAATTTTATTTTTAAATGTGAACGAAGATAAATATAACTATATATATATATATATATATATATATATATATATATATATATATATATAATTGAAGGAATTAACGGGTTTTACATTGATATAAAATAATTTAAAAGAATAATTATCAGAATTGGGAGAGGCTGAGTTAATTAATACAATTTGACGTGATTGTTAATTATAAATTTTGGATCTTTTGTGTACGTTTCTTGTACTAATTTTTATAGTTTTCAGAATTTTTTTAGATGAACTTTTTTACGGAACTGTACATATATAGGCTTCCTTTGATTAACCCTTCGATTGCTTCGGCCCTAATTGTTCATTCTGACGAATATCAAACTTTTCACCCCCACACTAGACCTACTTTTTAACGGGGATGTGTGTGTGTATATATAAAAGAGAGAGAGCGCACGAGAGAGATCCCTGCTAGGACACTCTGGGTACCCCATTTATCTATCAACCGTGGAAGGATGTTTACACTCCACCTTAGACCTACAGTTTAACACGGATCATTAGGTTACCCTGGCTACCAACCGTAGAAGGACGCGCCGCCACCGGGTCTCGAACCCGCCTACACTCCACCTTAGACCTAGAGTTTAACACGGATCATTAGGTTACCCTGGCTACCAAATGTGGAAGGACGCGCCGCCTCCGGGTCTCGAGCCCGACGCATATAATCGTGTGTGCGTAATATTTTATGGGCGTATAGACGGGTGTGTACGTGCCAAAACGAAGTATACACTGTACCAACTGGCTGATAGTGCCTGGAGGTACTGACTGATTAGGAACCTATAAGACAACGGCCGCTCGGCTGAATTCTTAATATGCGCTTGGCTCCTGTCAAGCAAACACCTCTCTTCCTCTCTCTCCTCCTCTCTCTCCTCCTCTCTTTCTCTTGGGGGATAACTCCGCCTCCAAGTTGCATAACCCTTGTTGCTCTTGCAGCCCCCCTTGGGGGGTGCCTTGTAACAAGTGTGGTTGGCACTGGCACTGGTGCCAACATTTCCTTTGCAACATTGATCAACATTTGCAATAGCATTGCACTCTCTCCTTTTGCGCCCATGCTACTTACAGTTATTGTGAAAAAAACAATTAAATATTGAATTTGAATAATTTGAAAATTTTGATAAGAAAATTTGGCCTGATCAGGGTTAATGAAATTATAATTATAAACTCCACTTACCAGTGTAAAACTTATGTTAAATAATTTAATCTTACCATATGGTTCCTGAAATTATGAATCAAATCTGAAAATTATCTAAAAAATGATCTAAATAGAAAAAATACCTATAAATAACTGAATAAATATAACTAACTTTGACAAAATCACTTGAATATTTTTAAATAAACAAAACTTCAAAAGGCTATGAATATTTAACAGCACAATTTTGAAATCACCTGGAGCAAGTCCAACGACAGAATTCCTCCTGCTCGTTCTCTCTCAGCCAACTATTGCGTCATTAGACGTGTTAACAAGCGAAGGCGACCAACCAACCAAAGTTACATTTGAAGGATATTTTGTAATTTTGATTTATAGGTTTAGAAAATCTTAAAAAAAATACTTATTTAGGAGAATTTTAACACAGTATATCAATTCAGCTCTTAGAGTCTGTCTTCGTATGGTTTAGTGCATAATGATGGAATTATATAACGTAAGTGTAACGTTAAAGTAATCTGTGAACATAAGATTAAAAGTATAGAAATATTGGTGTTTCATAAGAAAACAATTTATATTGCTGGTCGAAATTAAATTCAAGAGTTTAATGATACAGTTCGATAAACATTCTTAATTTACTTATTTGTGGTTCAGTGGAAAAGTTGAACTGAATAGTTTAAAAGTATTAATGGTCACGTTACCATCCTGAGTGTGTGTGTGTGTGTGTGTGTGTGTGTGTGTGTGTGTGGTGGTGGTGGGGGGGGGGTGATGTCACACCAATCCACGATACCCGGGAACCCCGAACCCTTCATTATAACGGACACTGATCTTCTGAACTCTCTAACTGGGTTCTATGCGAATTCACTCCAGGTAAATTGACTCCTGATATTTTCGCTCCTCCAAATTCACTCCCGGTAAAGTCATTTGACATGTAATTTAATCCTGGTAAATTCACTCCCTGTGCCAATTTATCAAGATAAATATATTTTTTTGTTTCCATTTAAAGGTTTAATGGTTTAAGCCCTAAAGCCACAACCATTACTTTCGTTTTATTGATCTATAATCATCATTAATATGAAACCTAACCTAACGTAAGCCTAACGTAAGCCTAACCTAACCTAACCTTAACTAACCTAAAGTAAACCTAACCTTACCTAACGTAAACCTAGCCTAACCTAATATTTTTAAAATTTAAACTACCTAAATTTAAAACTACGAGGAAGTGAAATTACCTTGAGGTGAAATTACTGGGCGTGAAATTACTGGGAGTCAATTTTCCGGAGAGAATTCACCGGGAGTGAAATTACCGGTCACCCTCTAACTGCATGCCGCTTCCTTTAAGGAGAGCACGCAGCACCAGAGTTTCGACACATTTTCATTCCTTTTTTGTCGAACTCCCTAACGCAAGTGTTAATCGATATTTTCAATCTTTCATCTAATCAACCGTTCAACTCTGGAACAATCTTCCTCAATCCATCTTTTCCCCTGTCTTTGACCTCCAATCTTTGAAACACAGAGTGTCCAGGCATCTTGAAAACCCTGGACCTTGATTTTGGCTCTCTTCTTCTATGGGGACGGGGTTTTTGCAGACATTCGCCCTTGGCCCCTCCTTTCTGCATATAAAATACAACATACTGTTCCCAAAACTGACCCTAGCGGAATCCCACTAGTTACACTGACACACCCTGACTCTTACCCGCTTACCTTTTGTATTCTTCTAGTTAACGAATTATCAGTTCAGTTAAGAACTTGACTTTTATTCTGTAAGCACTAAGTTTCACTAACTATCGTTTATGTGGAACTTTGTAGAACTTCCTTAGCAAATCTAAATATATTACATCCATATACCTCCCTATTACGATCATGAATACTGTTTTTTTTCCGCCGGCCGTCAAGCGGAAAAGCTCTGAAGACGTATCCTCAACAGTAAAATCCGATAAAAAGAAAGTTATTTAAAATTACAGCTATCTCCTTAAAGTTATTTATAATTATATTTATTAGGTTACCGTTTCAATCTACCAATGGCCCAATATTGTCCCTCAACGAATTTCTATTACTAACATAATCGTAAGAATATTTTAGGGTCTTCTTTACATTCACTATAGCTACTTTAATTAAAATATCGCCTTTGGCACTTCTTACGTTTTCTGCGTAAACCAATATAATTACACTGCACAACAAAATTTCTGTCCTTTGCACAAATTCTGCTGATTTATATGTATTTTGATGCACTGATTACAAAAATGTTATTATTATTTCTCTAACACCCACAATTTTTCCAGAAAACTACGTTAATGTTTCACAAACATTATCCCAATTATATCAAACGCAGTTCCAGGGAAGGTGGAATTCCAGTATGTTGGCTGAATATTGCTGGTTTCTCATTAGGGAAACTCCCGAGAGTATGTACAAACGAAAAACATCAGCAAAAAGATTTTAATTGTTATTCTGATCTTGTAATAATTATGTTGAGGTATTCAATATATTCTAATTTGTATATAATACATTTATTACACGTCCCTTCAAAACGGTGGGTGATATAGGTATTCTGACATCAGACTTGAACTCAGCGCATCCAAATTTAAAAAATCCACTTCATTTCTTTTAAAGAACAGAAAAAGTTTGTAATTTTGTCGTGCAGTGTTATTAAAGTATTCCCATTAATACCTCTTGTAGGTTACATTTCTAACTTCGTTTGCTTTTCCTATATCCAGCCATTTAGGCTGCACCTTTAAATTACCTCTCAGAACTCTCCTGGGCAGAGCACGTGTCAATATTTAGAAACAAATTCTTCAAGTTATCCCACGTATTAAGAAAGCTATCTATTGCTAAACTTAATAAAACTTTAAAATAGTCCAAATTTCCTCTCCTAAACTCAGGCACCTTAAAGTTTTTTTAAATCTCTATAAGTTTTAGCATTATCCGAAATTAACTCAATTATGATTTCTTTGTGAGGATTTTAATCTCAAACTCGAAAATTTAAACTCTTGGTTTTTTAGTTATATATATTTCCCCCCCACCTGGTGTATATTACGCCAGTGATGTTTTTCAACATATAGATTCTATAATTCTGTCGGGAAGAGTAATTTTCTCGGTTGTGTCAGTCAAAACTTTCGACTTCTAATACGGTGTAAGTGGTTTGGTCTATATCTCTTGTTTTTTCTGAACCAGGATCATCCGCTTTACATGAACAAAATCGAATCTCAATGTCGACGTTCAACCTTATGCAATTATATTGATTTCACATCTCAAAAATACATTTCAGATGTTCACTGAAAATGACTACCCTAGCCTAACAGACTCCTAAATTAACCAATCATAACCTCACCGGGCATGATGTAACCTAACCTAACCTAATTGAAATTAACTTTTTAATATCGACATTATGCATGGCCAGTTGTCCACATTGTGCGGATCGACTTTTTCCGCCAACCTGATCGTCCAGCTTCTGATCAGCCGAGGACGGACATTCTTTGCCGCAGGCCACATATCATCAAAATAATAAAAATTATTAAATAATTTAAAATTATTGAGAATTGAGAATTATTGGAGTTAAGTAAATAAATAATTCAGATTTGCATCATGGACCGCGCAACAACGCCTGACGGAGATCACAAGTTGGAAAGTCCTGTTTTAAGCAGCATCCATTGTTACGCCTTGCTATTGTATTTACTGCCTTCATTTCATGTTTAATTAAGTAAGCTAAACAGTGACTTAGACGATTCAATAAATGTTTCGCTCGTTTCTATTCAATCATTTGTGTAATCGTCATTTTGTTTTTTTAAGAATGCATCTCATCTTTGGAGTTCATCTCCATTTTTAAAAAGGAGTGATAAAAAATTATTGGATAAAAAAAATATGTTTGGATGCTTTATACTTCTCCAACAAAGGAATTGCAGCAAGACGTTTATTTCGGCTTAGTTTTTATTTTATTCACTTTTCTTTTACTCACAGTATTTCTAAGTTTTGTTTATAGTTATTTATTTTCATGTTTTCATTTCATCGTTTCTGTTTGTCGGAACTGCGTTCTGCTCTATCTAATTGTGCTTTTTTTTCCTTTGCACATACGTTCTAATAATATTGACTCTATTACTCTTTTTCCTCGCCATGTAAAACTTACCAGTTAGTTCCTATGATACATACTTACACACACACACACACACACACACACACCACACACACACACACACACATACATACATACATACATACATACATATAAAAAGACAATGAAACAGCAAAATTACCTTCCTTTCCTAAACTAAGGTTTTCCTTTAAAATATTGTTTCATTTGGTTCTAATCCATCTTTTGTTTTAGCACTTAGGATAGTATCTTATCCAGTTATACATTTTTCTATAAAAAGTATTATATTTATATATATATATATATCGGCTATTGATTGGTGGCGCGGAAAACGCAGTTTAATAATAAACAGGAACACCAGAGAAAATACAAACATCCTTCAAGGTTTAATAGTACCAACGTTTCGGAATGCACTAATTCCATCTTCAGGGCTAAAACAATAAAATTCCAAATCACATACAAAATACAAATTGCTTAATAACAATTTAAAATAAACTTAAAAAATTATAAAAAGTAGCTAAGAAAATGTAAAACATTAAAACTGAAAGGTAAATAAATGTGAAGTTAAAAAGTTAAAATTATAAAAAAGTAAAAGCATTAAAACTGAAATGTAAATAAAATAAACTAGTACCTTTAATGCTTTTACTTTTTTATAATTTTAACTTTTTAACTTCACATTTATTTACCTTTTAGTTTTAATGTTTTACATTTTCTTAGCTACTTTTTATAATTTTTTAAGTTTATTTTAAATTGTTATTAAGCAATTTGTATTTTGTATGTGATTTGGAATTTTGAAAATAAGAAAATAAAAACCCACTCTAATAGACAGAGTTTATTTCCACGACAGTTTCGACGCCCACTGGCATCCTCCTCGGGTGGATACAGAAACACGAATGAACCAAAACAAGAGGGAAAAACAGTCCAGGGACCGACCGTTAAGAAATTCGCACCTAGGTTAGATCCCATTCTCCCGACACCGGAAGGGCATTTTCATTAAGTACATTCGCGCAAATTTAAAACTATCTTCCTGTTCTAAACATACAGATTCTATTATATTTTTCTTTCATAAAATATTGGAATTTTATTGTTTTAGCCCTGAAGATGAAATTAGTGCATTCCGAAACGTTAGAATTAAAACTGAAAACTGAAATGTAAATAAAATAAACTAGTACCTTCAATGCTTTTACTTTTTTATAATTTTAACTTTTTAACTTCACATTTATTTACCTTTTAGTTTTAATGTTTTACATTTTCTTAGCTACTTTTTATAATTTTTTAAGTTTATTTTAAATTGTTATTAAGCAATTTGTATTTTGTATGTGATTTGGAATTTTATTGTTTTAGTCCTGAAGATGGAATTAGTGCATTCCGAAAACGTTGGTACTATTAAACCTTGAAGGATGTTTGTATTTTCTCTGGTGTTCCTGTTTATTATATATATATATATATATATATATATATATATATATATATATATACACACACACAGGGTGAGTCAAAAGTCTCCATACATAGGCAAAATGGTCACTTTATTATGCAATCACTTGTAAGTCACAAAATATGCTCTATGTGGGCACCATTACACTGAATGCACATACGGATGCGTTCCCTCCAGTCATGGCAAACGCGCGTTAACACGTCTGGTGTTATGCGTGCACACGCATCAAGAATGTATTTCTTTAGGTGGTCCGTGTTTTGTATTTTCACCTGGTACACCATGGCCTTCAAGTGCTCCCACAAGTAAAAATCAAGGGGGGTGAGGTCTGGGGACCTCGGAGGCCACTCCACGGGACCACGGCGGCCAATCCAGCGACCTGGAAACTGCTGATCCAGCCACTGGCGCACGCAGATACCGTAATAGGGTGGCGCCCCGTCTTGCTGAAGGTACGCTGGAAATCCCCCGTCCTCGTTCAGCAGAGACGGCATGACTGTGTCTTCCAGCATGTTTAGATACATTTCGGCATTCAGATTGGTGTCAATGAAAAAAGGGCCAACAATTGTGTTGCCCCATATCCCGCACCACACCATCACTTTTCCAGCGCCTTGCATCTTTGAGGGACTCATCCAGTGCGGGTTGTCATCACTCCAATAACGTACGTTTTGACGATTAACCTCTCCATGAACATAAAAGTTGGCTTCATCTGAAGACAGGATGCCAGCCGAGAACTCCGTATCTTCGTCCACTTTTGTTCTTGCCCATTCACAGAATCCCAGCCGCCTGTCAGGGTCGTCTTCGCTAAGATACTGCAACATTTTCAGTTTGTATGGATGCCATCTGTGCTCTTTCATAATGCGGACGATACTCCTTTGGCTGACACCGCATTCTGCAGACATCCGTCGAGTGCTTTTTTAGGGACTCTTTGCGAACGCTGCCAGCACCATGGTCGCTGTGCCTTCATCGGTGGCTGTTCGTGGACGGCCACTTCTCGGTTGGTCTGCAACACTTCCAGTCTTCTTGAACTTCTCATTAAGTTTTGCAACAGTGTCGTGTGTGATGTGCGTGCCGGGTGCGTGTCTCCTGTTAAAATCCCCGGCAACCTTGCAACAGCTTCCTGATCCTGCCAGAAGAATGATCTCTATACGCTCTTCTTGGGACAAAGGCATCTCAGCACATCACCTGCAAAAAAATAAAAAATAAATAATCATTTATTTATCATGACCATTTTGCCTATGTATGGAGACTTTTGACTCACCCTGTATTATATATATAAGCTTTGGTTAGATTCTGCCCGAATTGTTCATTCTGACGAAGGTCAAGCTTTTCACTCCACCTTAGACCTACAGTTTAACGTGGAATCCGAACCACGCCCCATCAGCAGCCCAGCGTCTTAACCACTAGGCCACCTAGGGTACCCATTTATCTACCAACCACTTTCTTTATTTTGTGGAAGGATGAACAGCTGGGTTTTGCTGCGCGCCGGCTGCCGTCGGGTCTCGAACCCGGGGCCGATGGATTCGTAGTCAGCGACGCTAACCACTACACCACCGAGGCGCCTTTATGCTATATATATAGATAGAAAGGCCTGTAGATAGATAGATAGATACATAGATAGATAAACAGATAGCTATTGTAACATGAAAATTGTTTTATTTAAATGCTAAATCCTAACCATAAAACACGTATAGGTTTGGTTCATTTTATTAGTCATGTTCTACACACCAAACTATTAAAAATGATTCAAATATTTATACATTGAAAAATATATTTTGGAAAAAAGTTCGCCTAGAAATATATGAAAAGTATGAAAAGTATGTTATTCTTCTTGATGCCATTGATGAAATTATAAAAACAAACCCGTCACTACTAATTAGTAAATTTTATGCTTTTTAGAAATTTTATGTCTGTAGTCAAACTTTTTTCTAACTACATATCAATTTCACATTTATTGGCTGAGATTGTATATAGAAATTTTCTTCCGAATAAAATAAAAGAAGTTAAATATTACAAATTCATTATTTTTCTGTAATTGTCTTGCAAAAGAAATCCGATCAATAAATTTAATAAATTTTGTATAATAAACGCGAAGATAGGAAAGAGATACAAAAGGTCAAATCCAAATTAATGTTTCGTGATATCATACGATTGTTTATTTAGTTTTTAATTTTGTTTACTTCATTAATCTAATATTTAATTAAGTATTTTAATTTATCCGCCATGCAATAGATATATCACGCACCCGTAATAGCGACCGCCGCGTTGTCATAGAAACACACCCTATTTCAAACATTTCAAACTTTGGAAATGAGAGTCTTAATAATGGGGAGATACAGTACTGTGCCTTTTCCAGTTATGTAATATTTTAGTTAATTATACGTAATCTACATAATACGAGTCCTTGTAAAGTGCATCTTAAAAGAGTATTAATTTTTAATTTAAGTTAAGAGCCGAATGTACGAAGTAAATTATGTTATAATTGGGGTTAATCATCGTGTAATTGCTAGTGTTTAAGCAATAGAAATTAGTTTTTGTATTAAGTATAAGAGAATATAATTTACGTTAATTAGCTTCAAACGTTTTGTAAAATGTCCTTTCATCTTGTTTCTTACTTTCACGTTCCCTGAAGATGAAAGATGAACGGATAATAATTCAGAAAGATATTATCAGAGGATAGCCGTTTCTGTTTTCATTAAATGCTCAGGGAGAGGCACAATGCTCGGAGAAAATATTGGTCTGTGAGGATTATGCAAAACACACACACACACACACACACACACTCTAATGGTATATGTACAATTATTATTATTATTTTATAAAGGGTGTCCGAAAATGAATATACCAAACATAAAGTTGAATAACTTTTTTGTTATTTGAGATAGTAACATAAATTGAATATAAATACATGCAGCAGGCCTGTAAGAATTAGCATATTTAATTTTGTTAAGGTATCATTTTAAATTGGTTTGATTAATTAATGAATTTCTACAGGTCGTCCATCATTCGCAAAAATCAATCTAATTCTGCTTTCAAATTCTGAGAAAACATTTTCCAACACAGCTGCAGAGATGGATGAGACAGCATCAGTAGAGATTCACTAGCTTCAAATTGGTCTACCCATCTTCGTATGCTGTCTTTTAGTCGCTGGTTTGTTCACCTCACGTCGGAAACACCTTTGGGCTTAAATGACTGAACCACTTTCATGTAGAAATCTCACAATTTTTGCCTTCTCTTGGGGAGTTGTCATTTTATTAAAAGTTGGGGTTTCTTCTGAAACAAAAAGAAAACAAAAATTATTACTGTAGATACAACAAAACAAAACTTATAAGTCTACTGCATGTATTTATCTTCAGTTTATGCTGCTACCTCAAATAACCAAAAAAGTTATTTAACTTTATTTTTTATATATTAATTTCCGGACACCCTATATATATATGGGAGGAATTTCACAATTAAACACGTGAAATGAATGAATGATGCAAGCCATCATTTTTCCTTTTCCTTGTAGTGGGTTGGATTAATGTAAAAATCGTTCAGATCTGCAGAAAGTGTGAAATTTGGCATGAAGTTACCTTTAGCCATATAGAAACATTTCCAGGTAGGGGACACGCTGGGACCTCATTCTGGCGGCCATTTTAAGCAAATTCAAAATGGCTGCCTCGATTCCACAACCAAAACCATAAATAGCCATATCTCAGGAATTAC
This sequence comes from Bathynomus jamesi, assembly GCA_023014485.1. Lineage (NCBI taxonomy): Eukaryota > Metazoa > Arthropoda > Malacostraca > Isopoda > Cirolanidae > Bathynomus > Bathynomus jamesi. The sequence continues at coordinate 3,859 of JAJOZX010002537.1, read as the reverse complement.
TGGGACGATTTTGATAATCTCGGGCTCGTTTTTTATACTTTTGAGGATGCCTGATCAATCTAACTATGTGTTGGAATGTTTCGAGGTCAAGGTCACATGATAAGTCATGGTCAAGGTCATTTTTTACCCTAAAACACCTATATCACTCTATCTCTGAAACGGCTGGGCCAAATTTGATGATCTTGGGCTCGTTTCTGTCAGATTTCATAGCTCCACGGTTGCGGTTGTCAGGAAGCCACAACCGCGCGGTTGTAGTTGCGGTTGTTTGGTTTAAAGTTGGATTATCACTGTAACCTGTGTGAACTTATGGAAAATAAGAGCGATACCGCCAAATCAAAGATTAACGCGTTTTAGCCACATTGTCTGACTGCAAATTCAATCATTATTCGATAGTTAAGTGTGTTTCCAGGGTGCGGGACGAGGACCCAACGCGTTATGCACCCCACCAACCACTTTCCCCAACCTCCGCCCATCTGAAAGTGGTTATATTTACAGTTACACAAAACTAATCAAGAACATTGGGCAAGATCATCGTTACTACAAGTCAAGTTATGACACAGGGAAGGTGTCCAAACTGATTATACAATGAGAACACTCTAGGTAAGATCTTCATTATTAAAACAAGCACCTTGGCAGTGGCATAAGGAGGTGCAGTGTAAGTGCGCTTTGTTGCATTTGCAGTTACCAGTGCATGGTTTCTTACATCCACAGTGTCGGAGGACCGCGCAAGCCTTACTGACACCTGCAAGTGTCGTCCAGAACGGCACCAACTCCTTCTGAGCTGAGATCATCCATCCCCTTTCAGTAGGATCAGGGATGTCTTGATGAAGCCGCAGCGCCTGACCGCAAATGAAAGCTGCTTGAAGAATGGCTCGTCTCACATGTTGAAATAGAGCTGCCTGGGTAGGTGGGATATTGTCGAGGGTTCTGCTCCCTCGTGAGAACATCTCCCTCCGGGCTTGGTTCACGGTATCAGCTCCACAAGACTTACTGTAAAGTAGAACAATGAAACGTTCGATGACCTGCATAGGTACAGATTCCATGGTGAAGCAGTCGGGATCACGAAATATTGCGAGCAAGCTATCCATGAGTTCCGGAAAGAGTTTCCACACTTCCCAAGCTGTCTTCTTGCCAACTCCTACAAAGTGCGATGTAGTGTCCGAGCCTGTCAGTGCATGGAATAAGGGAAGCGCAAGTCCCAACACTGGGCCGAGCTGCGACTCTAGCATGTGAATGAGGAAACATTGGAAGTGTTTTCCAGTCCCAAAAACCACCATAGTTCAGATAATGACAGTTCAGGGAACGATGAGATTGCGACAAACACGACATCAGTGTCCACTGTGCGGAGGTATTCTTTGTCATGGCCGTGCTGAGCTGCATGTTTGAGGTGGAGAATCATCCTCGTGTCAGCTTCTTGATAGTTACACGGTTCCAGACCCTCCGTGTCACAGGGTGGTTGTGTGAGGACCTTTTCCTCTTGTGTTGTGATGAGTTGCACACCCAGGTCTTCCTCAGCTAACCGCTTACTCATGAGTGTGAAGAGTTCTGTTTCGTTCTCTGCATTTTTGAGGATGGCACTCCACTCTTTTCGGTTGATAAGAGTCTTGGGGTCAATTTTTTTCCTTGGACCATCTCCTCGATTCTCATGAGCTTGGTCTTTCAGTCTTCTCTCAGGGTAGATATCCCATATTCAGTCCATACGATCCACACAACCAGAGGCATGAGATCTTGCAAATGGTACTTGTAGCTTCTCCATATATTCACCGATCGTGCTCACGGTTTGGGCGGGTTGAATAAAATGGACTACAGCAGGACCATCGAAGATTTTCACTGTGAATCTCCATTTGGTTTTATCATCGACCTTCTCGAAGCTTTTCAGGAGATCGGACTTCGTACCAGTTCGCAAACGACCAGCAACAGCCAATGATGGGGGTTCTTTTTGGTTTTCATACACGAAAAACTCATCAATATCTGCATCTGGTCGTGGTTGCACAGATAGGAACAACTGAGTGACCAAGGCTGAGTTGTGTTTGAGAGCTTGACTTTTTGCAGCTTTCTGTTTGTCAGGTACTTTTTTGAACGTATTTCATCCTTTACGCTGGATAGTTTCGGTGATGGCCTTTGAGGCATCATTGAAGCGTGTCTTGAAATCATTGAACATGGCAGATCCGATCTCATGAGCATCTCTTAACGAGTTAGTCACGCATGCATCCATGACCAATTTAATGTCAAGGGTAGTAAGGTAAGAACTTGTGTCACTGAATGGGTTGCCATACTCTTTTAGGACTCGCACCAGAGACTTCACGTCACTGTGAAAACGAATCTGCAGGCTCTGTGCCTCTTCGTGATGAGAGGAGGAGCTCGACGTGTGGTGCCATGACATGAAGTCCTCATAAGTGGAAATGATACTGCGCGCTGAGGAGAAGCTAGCATCCATATGAGGAGGGCAATCGGCTCGTCATAAGGGCCAGCTGTACCTCCATCTCCCTTGATGTGATCGTTTGAGTGTTCATGTGATTGGTCTATCGCCATCAGTTCTCTCACCTCTGTACAACGAAGTTGTCCTTCATAAACTCGTGGTACGTTGTTGGATGCCCTGCAACTGCATGAGGTCTCTCACGTGTATTGGTAGCCACCGTGCGTAGTTTGGATGGTCGAAAGCGAAACACCATGGAATCATCTCACCAAGCACTTGGACAAAGAGTTCGAAATCTCCCTCTGAAACCTGATGAACCTGCAGTACATTAGTTGGAGATCCTTTGTCTGTGTCCAGTACTAGACTGTTGTATATGCTGCTTGTCCTTGTGACACTGAGTACACCTCTTCCCTCAATATGTGAAGAGCAGCAAGGGACGCTTGGTGTGCATATCGAGTTCTTTTCACGTTAAAGGCACTCAACGCTAAATGGGCACGACCAGGTGATAGAACGCCTGCTTCAGCCAAAGAGTGATCCCACCCTGAGCCATCAAGCCACTTGCCCAGGATCTCCTGCAGCACCATCTCAATGTGAAGCCCTCCCATCATCATAAGGTACTTGTCTCCACCAAGTTGCTCTGGGTACTTCCGTTGGATTCGTTTTGCCAGACTATACAATGGTTGGTCCATGCCAATGACAGGGGTTTTCCTGGGTTTAAAAAGTCGATTCCATCTTTTACAACCTCCATTGAATGTTTGATCATGGATGGGGATTGTGCTTTCTCCACAAAGAGTAGTAAAATCCCGATCTCTGCTCGAGGGCGCACATTGTCTTTCTGAAGGCTAGCGTTATAACCTGACCAGGTTATAACGTCTCCCACCTCAATTCTCTCCTTGTCCAATATGTGAGACACATGGGCTAACCAGGCATCCTCCTTCACGATGGACCCTGAGATTCTGGACGCTCCTGGAACATCCGGGTCATTTCAAGGGGTCATGAAAATACCTGTGTTGGGTAGTTCAGTTGGGGGCACTATAGCATAGAAAGCTGGTAGAATAAGATTTTTCCGATCACTGGGAGTATCAGCATTAACGGAACAGACGTCACGCTTGACTCCCTCGTTAGAAGTGCTCGGATGATTTGTTAGGGATATAATCGTACCATGGAACTCCGAACGGACAGATTTGATCGTTTCTTTTGATCGATATTATCCACATCACCGTAGTGAAGACATTTCTACACATATTCGTGGGAACAACCACACCATCCTGGGGGAATTGGTTGAATACACTAATTGCCAAATCCAACGAGACCTCCGATACTCTATCATAAGATATTGACAGCCCAAGAGATGAGAAGTGATTTATGAGCTGCTTTGACCGACCCTGGTTTTGCAATTTCAACCCAACATAGAGGGGTGTGGGTGTTTCACGTTCTTTGGAA
>JAJOZX010002536.1:520000-647998 GCA_023014485.1 Bathynomus jamesi | reverse complement strand
ATCCATTATTAAGAATTATTATATTTAAATTGGAAACACATTATTTAATACAGTGTGTATATATATATATATATATATATATATATATATATATATATATATAATTACCCTTTAATGTCGGGATGTATGGCACAGATACAGGAAATTTTCAGAGCCACGAATGACAATGTGTTTTATTGTCATTGAACTAATAAGATTTTACTCTAAATAACTATTCTCATACCATGTTTATCATGTTTATTGTAATTATAGTATACTAACATGAAAGTGGGAATTATTTATTGCCATTATTATTATTATTTACTTTAATAACTTTCCAAAGTATGACAATTCATGCTTTCAGTGAAAGTAAATCTCGATAAATCACGCACACACACACACACACACACACCCACACCCACACACACACACACACTGTATAACTTCTAATATATATATATATATATATATATATATACTAGCTCAGGTAAGATAATGAACCATTACTTCATTTAAAACACTTGTCCATTTTAAGTGAGGCGTATTTTCTGGAAGTAACCAGCTCGTAGATATTTATCATATTGTGGTACATCACGGTTTTTAGCCACCACATACTTGTCCATAAAAAGCCTTTCCAATATGACTCTTACATAATTTTCAAATAAATTTAACTCTTAAGCATCACTATAATAAGATTTTGCTCTAAATAATTATTCTCATAGAATGTTTATAACGCTAGTCTATATAAAAATTAATTTATATCTTTACAATGAGGCCTTTATCGATTTTGGAGTACAACCCCGATCTTCCTACACCGTATTCTTTCATTTCTCCTAAAGCCTTTACAGAAATGAATTTTATGCGTAAATGTTACTCATTTTGACGTATCATGCATAGTTTCCATGAAATTTAAAAAAATATTGTCGTAACAGCTTCCCGTTGGATCAGCGTGGTTAAGCGACGTTAGGTCTTGTAGTAGTTGGATGGGGGACCGTCCTCCGTGTCCAGATTATGTAGCGACCCATGGTTCGGATCCCACGTAAAGCTGTATGTCCCCTCCGTCATATGACCTTAGATGTTGCGAAGAAGGTTAAACCGCCCAAATTATCATTATTCACCCTCCTCTTCCTACACCATATTCTTTCATTTCTCCTGAATCCTCCACAAAAATTAAATTTATTCGTAAATGTTACTCATTTTGGCGTATCATGCACAATTTCCATGAAATCTGTTAAAATATGATACAATTATCGTATATACAAAGGGGGGTTAATTAACATTATGATGAGATTAGTAGTACCCATTTCATATCATGCATATATCAAACTAAGGAATTATATATATATATATATATATATGTTGGTGTAATTAATCTATTGTATACATTTCTTTCAAATACTTTGAGAATTTCCTCCTTGGTAATTAGAAGTAGTGTGTGTATATATACACAAACATATATACTGTATATATATATATATATATATATATATATATATATATATATTCACGTTAAACTGTAGGTCTAAGATGGAGTGAAAAGCTTGACCTTCGTCAGAATGAACAAATCGGGCGGAAACTAACCAAAGGTTACCAAAGGTATATATATATATATATATATATATATTAGATGTTAGCTCCACAAAGAAAAAAGAAAAAAGATTCATTTTCCCCTTGTGGCCCTGTATATATAGTAGAAACAGAAAAACAATTAATCCTTCAGAGTATTTTCGATTTTATTCCAACTCCTCATCAGTGCAGAGATTTTGTAAGAAAAACATAGAAAGAGAAAGAAGTATAAGAATTGGGGGTGAGGCTCCATCAACACATACATTTTTCGAACGAAATAAAAAGACTGACGCCTCTGCAAATGACAACGAAACTACAAAATTACAAAACGGAACTACGAATGACTGTAGAAAAAGAGCAAGGGGAATATTTCTTCATCGTCGGGAAGGTACTGTTGTACGAAAAGTATACATGACCCGAGGCGAGCTTAAAAATCCACATAAACGTGATTGCAAAAGTACAGGATGATTTTTTTTTATTCGAGAACACTTAATAATTCGAAATATTTTTTTAATTATTAACAATTTAGTCTGTGATGGATATAGACTGAAGTGCGTGCAAAGCAAAGAGCGCTAGAGTTAACCTAACCTAACCTACCTAACCATTCGGTATTTTTAAACTGAAACATATAATACTTGGAAATCTGAAAACACCAAATTTATTTTCTATTTCATCAACGTTGTTTTAAATAATAACAATAATAATAATAATAAATGCACTCAGAACTTCTCTCTCTCAAAAACTGAATTTACGTTTAAAAATTTGTAGAACACATGCTAAATAATGTTAATTTTTACGTTGAAATTCAAACACTTAAGTTTTTAATTACAATATAATTTTATTCGCTTACAACGTCTCTGAAAACCGTGAAAAAATCTACGGAGTGAACAAGCCAAATATGATAAAGACACACCTTCATTATTCGTGAAGGTGTGCAATCAGAACTTCAATGCCCAAAGCGTGGGTCCGCTACTTCTGTGTTACGACAACTGATTGGCACACACATATGCCAGAGGCACGCCCAGTTACATTAACAGCCAATCAACAAGTTTAAGGGACTGCCACAGTCGGGAAACATTGCATATAAAAGGAAGTATTTTCAGCTGGAACTCACAGCAGTTATTTTACCAGCGAATAATCACACATTCTATCCGTCATGGACACTTCCAGTCAGTCACAACAATAACTTTACAGTTTACCGGCGTTATATGAAGATGGAGACACTGACGCAGTGGCTACAATTAGTCTTTTTAACGCATCCGATCGGGAAGGATTATTTTCAACGCAAACCGTTGCTGACATCTGCATTGACGATCCGTTTGATCCGGCGCAAGAGATTACAGTTGAAATGTAAATATACAAATTTTATGGACCTGTATTTCTATTTTATTTTTTGTGTCCTTATTTAGTCGCGAACTTGTTATTTATTTTAGTGTTCCTGAGGTTGTCATTAGGCGAAAGCTCTTGAGCACTATTCGGTGCTTCCTTCGTGGTGATTTCATATATATATATATATATATATATATATATATATATATATATGTATGATACACACAGACCGTGCATGGAACAAGGAACTCTTCGAGGAAAATTAAATCCACTATAGTCCGAATAAGTAATGGTAACTGACAAATACTATAGTTTTTCTTTTTCATGATGCTAGCCCGACGTGGGCAACGGGTCAGTCGCAAAGAGGTCCCAAAAATATAGCTTCCCTCACCAGCTATCTGCAAAGCAGATAGGATCCAGCTTTGGGACAGGATCCCTAGATCCTGTCCCAAAGCTGATCCTGTCCCAAAGCTGGATCCTATCTGCTTTGCAGATAGCTGGTGAGGGAAGCTATATTTTTGGGACCTCTTTGCGAGCGACCCGTTGCCCACGTCGGGCTAGCATCATGAAAAAGAAAAAACTATAGTATTTGTCAGTTACCATTACTTATTCGGACTATAGTGGATTTAATTTTCCTAGAAGAGTTCCTTGTTCCATGCACGGTCTGTGTGTATCATAAAAACCTCAGGGAACCATTCTGAGTTCATTTCCATATATATATATATATATGCGCCTCGGTGGTGTAGTGGGTAGCGTCGCTGACTACGAATCCATCGGCCCCGGGTTCGAGACCCGACGGCAGCCGGCGCGCAGCAAAACCCAGCTGTTCATCCTTCCACACAATAAAGAAAGTGGTTGGTAGGTAAATGGGTACCCTGGGTGGCCTAGTGGTTAAGACGCTGCGCTGCTGGTGGGGCGTGGTTCGGATTCCACGTTAAACTGTAGGTCTAAGGTGGAATGAAAAGCTTGACCTTCGTCAGAGTGAACAATTCGGGCGGAAGCTAACCAAAGGTTAACCAAAGGTTATACACATGTGGATGGACTGTAATAATATATTTTCAACTCATTACACTTTGTTGAAAAATGTTTCATCAAAGTAGCAGGTGTCCTCATTTTTAAATTATAGATTAGTTTCAATTAGTAATAACCAATTAACATAATTAATATTTTAGAAAAGACCTTCAATAGTATGGTAAAAGTCCTGTTCTGCTATTTCTATTAATTTTATAAAAATACATAAATTCATTTTGAAATGTTATGTTATTCGTCATTTTCTCTTAAATGGACCACAAACCACAAACTTCCGTGAGTGGTTCGAAGGTATTTGAGGTTTCACCTTGTAATTCCTTGTAACTCCCTGCAACTCTCTTCACACACATATATATATGTATATATATATGTGTGTTGTGTGTGTGTGTATATATATATATTAAAATTATTTCACGAAAGTAACACGTGAAAAATATTCATGGTGAATAAAACCACGAAGGAAAGGAAACAAAATGGTGCTCAAGCGCTTTCATCTAATGACGTCCTCAGGAACACTGAAGTAAATAAAGAGTTCGAGACTATACAGGGTGTCCCAGAATTAACTATTTCAATGAAATCGGACAAATTTTTTAAAAACACTTTTATTTATGTTTATCATGTTTAATATGTGTTAAAAATGTATAAATTTCTAATTTTTTTTCATAATTTTATTTTCATAATTTTTTCATTATCTGGTCCAATGAAAGACCGTCTGAAGTCATAGAATGGCAAAGAGACTCTCCAAAAGTTAACGTGTGGCTTGGAATGACCAAATCCAAAATTTATGGTGCTCCATCTTGTTGAAACACAACATTATCAAGATGCCATCATCAAGAAGCTGTGGTGCGAGAAACTGCTGAAGCATATCATGGTAGACGGTACCTGTTACAGTTGCTTCTGCAAAGAAGAATGGGCCATAAATTTTGGATTTGGTCATTCCAAGCCACACGTTAACTTTTGGAGAGTCTCTTTGCCATTCTATGACTTCAGACGGTCTTTCATTGGACCAGATAATGAAAAAATTATGAAAATAAAATTATGAAAAAAATTTAGAAATTTATACATTTTTAACACATATTAAACATGATAAACATAAATAAAAGTGTTTTTAAAAAATTTGTCCGATTTCATTGAAATAGATAGTTAATTCTGGGACACCCTGTATATAGGTCACAAAAAAAAAATATATATATATATATATATATATATATATATATATATATATAATAAATATAGAAATAAAAATTGTGGGAGCATACAAATTTGTAAGGAAAACTACCAATTTTAGCACTTTTCCCTCGTGACCGGACAGCTCATACCAGGACAACACATACCTCGACAACTTATACCGGACAACTCAGACCCGGACAACTCATACCTAGGACAACTCATACCTAGGACAACTCATACTCTCTTCAACAATTACCACCCCAATGTTGATCTTTTCATCTATATCCACCCCGAAAGTTTAAACTCTGCAAATTAACCAAAATAAGATAAGAAAACAATAACAACAAATTTATTATTTATTGCAAACATATAATAAATAGAGAACCATTATTTACAGAGGATAAAATTTGAAAAGTTTCGCAGTTTTTAGTGTTTTATACTCGTAATTTTAACCAGTGAGAATTTATATTGTCTTAACTTTTTACATGATCATTGGTTTTTAATATATGTATAGGAACGTTATAGAAGCGACTTCTACTGCACAATAAGCTCACTGTTCTATCGACACATCCACAACCAAGATGACGTCACATCTCGAGACTCTCGAAGCTTTCCCTCGCGCCTTCTTCTTTGAAGCAAACCAGTGACACGTTAGATCTCATCATGTGACGGTGTTGTAACAGGCCGCGTTGGCCTGGTGTCATTCACTTAACTTTATATAAAGACTATCATTTCCTCGCGCGTTATTATAATACTGAAGTCATTATTCAAGTGTGCATTTATAACATTTCAACTCAACTTCCATTAATTCTGTCAACTTTGCATTCTAGCAACTGTAACGTTTATTTGTCTCACTTAAATATCATTGTCTCGTTTAATAAAGAAAACTCACTCTATTAGTTTCCAAAGTAATAACATTATTTGATCTGAAATGATCTGGTGACCTCGAGGTACAGCAGTCATTAACTTAATTTAATTTATATATATATATACACGAGAGAAAAGTCTTTAAGGATTTTATACATATAACTATTTAGTTAACATTATACAGATAAGTGTTCAAATGATGAAAAAAAATCAAACAAAATTCTAAAAATTTTATTCATACAAATATTTTGCTAAATTGTAATTTAATCTTTAAAGAGTTCTCCATCCGCTATGATAAATTTCTGGATTTTCTTTGTGAAATTCTTCATTGTTCTCCTGAACATATCGAGTAGGATCCTTTTCAGTTCTCCATCTATTCTGCGGCCATGGGCATTCACATTTCGATAGATGAAATCAGGAGTGTAGAGTTTGTCAAGCAAATAAGCCCAAAGCCACAAATCACATGGGGTTAAATCAGTTGATCTGGCTGGCCACTCGATGGGTCCTCGCATCCGAATCCATCTTCCTTCAACATTCGTATCTAGAATCTGACGGGCAGTTGCAGAGTAATGTGGCGGCGCTCCATAATGTCCATAAAAGCAATTTATGCCAACGCCATTAGTAATTAGTATGACCGCAAAAAGGCCGAGTGCAATTGCAATACAATGTTGATCAAATGTTGCAAGAGGTGGGGGAGGGGGTATGCAAGCAAAGGGGAAAGGTGTTTTTCCCCAAGCTACATGAAGGGGAGAGGGGGTTTAACCCCCAAGCCTAAGCCTAACCTGACCTAGGAAGGTAGCCTAAGAAAGGAGAGAGGAGAAGATCTTTTCGCTGGAATGGCTCGACGCATACTGGAGCTCTTGGTAGCCTCAGTTGGCTTAGAAGTCTTAATCAGCCAATTGGCTTAATCTGGCTTGGAAGGCTTAATCAGAAGAAGTATATATGTAAAGATGAACAATGAATAATTCCTATATTCCTATAATTCTTATATTCATTCATATAATTCTTAGATTCATTCGTATAGTTCTTATATTCACCTATGTAATTCGTATATTTATATAAACCTTATATTCTTATACATTTATATTCATATGTATGTACGTTCATATATTTATTTTTACATAAAGACCAAAATCGCCTAACGCGAGTTTGGATAAATTTTTTATTTGCTTTCTATTTTTACTAAATAATTGGGAAATTGTTTCTTTTTAAATTACTTAATCACTTTTTTAGATTTAGCTTAATGAAACCTGATTCAATTTTGCAATGTTCATTTTCTGTATACATTCTCTCTTCGTTATAAAAGATGAAATCATGTCTTGCCTAAACGTTTAATTCTAAATTTAAGCCTTTAATATTTGCTCTTATGCATGTTTAAGTGTAATTCATAATAAAATGCATATTTCAATTTCCATTTCTAGTTAACTCGGCAGATCATGATAACACCAGCTCTGTCAATATGCGGTTTAAGATAAAAATATGGCTTCATCTTCAGATATCATGCGTATCTGTTTAAACGTTGCCACAGCTAAAAAATTTATTGTCTTCAAATATTGTGCAAAAATAATGCAACCTATAGAGAATAGAAACTAAACAAGTCAACATTAAATAATAATGATACCCACAAAATTTGGGTATATAAACCCATGTAAATTCAAGTTTATAAACACTTTTCCAAACGAGGGTGTATTCTTTCCAATCCGAGCTTTTCAACCGTGAACTCTTCTTTACAACGCATATCGACAATTAAAGTAATCTTCTAAATCGTGCCGACAGCAGACCATTATATAAAGAAATAGCTCTTCAGGGTGAACAGTGGTGAGCTCAGCCTTGCACCGCTCAAGTCCTTTGTACCAGAGTTCAAGATATTTCGAAGAGTCTATACCTTTTAAATACGCATCCAGTTCCAATCCATTCCCACCTTCTTCAGTCCTACAATCAGTAAAGCCGTCGAGCGGAGCGGTGTACGCGTACTCAAGAACCGTGTCAAAATAGCATATCGGCAACACGCGCGTCTACTATAGGCTTTAGCTTGCGGAAACCGACGACTTCAAACATTCTGTCGAGAATGAAACGGTTTCGCGTGGAGATAAGGGCGTTATTGTTAGCTGCATTCTTCCACATCAACCGTATATCAATGCACGGCTGGTTTCGTTTTATACACAACGTACAAATAACAGCGTATGAGGGTGCATCACTAATTTGCCCTCTTTTTGTGCCTACACCTGCAGGTAATTTATAATGGTCCTCGCCCCACTTCTCAACCGCCACGAAGATTCTGTTCATCTCCTCAACACTTAAATAAATTACGTTCCGTTTACCAGAGTTTGATTGTCTACAACTCTTTTCAAGTACATAATTAACAGCTCCGGTTTTACGCCTGAACACACGCACTGACTTCGTCACGGACACGTCGTATACGGCATTGAGGATACTACTCAACGGAAGCTCCATCGTATGTTAGTCAGGTCAAGCTCTGAGGTGGCTATGAGCAGCCGGTGCGCGGTTTAGCTCGACGGAAAATGTGTGGGGGGGTGATGAGTCACACGGGCGCGTCATACCAAGCGTTAGTGATTCGTGCACGGGGTTGTTCCAACATGAAAAAATCATATGAATACTTGTATCCCATTATACCGGGCAATCGTTTAGAGAATTTTCAATCTGCGATACATAAAGTAATATCGGCTTTAATGTTTTATGGCTTCCACTACCTGGAATGCACACTATACATCTTCGTTCAGGGGTATTCAACATTGTATTTTCTCGAACTACACACATTTTATTAACAATCCGGCGCTCTATTTGAGAGAAACGTATCCATATCTGTCCTTTTTGCTTAACAAGCGATACTCATCTCTAATCTCTATTAAAAACTCGCACAAGCCTTTAGCCACAACCTCACTGCGAACCTCATCATGATATATGTGAACATAATGATAAAAATATTTCAAGTTATCTATAATTACAAGATTTATATTCTCAGACGCAGGGTATGCGTACTCGGTGTGATGTAACACGACATAAAAGCGCTTGTCATAACATTCGTCAACAAGGTTCACAATCCACACCCATTGCATCTCTTCTGCAGGTGATGCTTCTTCCACTTCGCGGTGTATGTGCGTCTTTACGCAGGTTAGGCCTATGACGTAGTCCATTATGTCGTTTGAGCCACGAAAGCTCGCATTGCTCTCGCCAGAATACCCGTGGAGTATTTGGACTTTCTGCTCCTCACGCGTCGCTCGGTTCAATAGGAGGGAGGACTAGGGATTCTTTGAGTGTTCACCACATCTGTAGACTTTATCGAATACCACTTCATGAATGTCGAGCACACAATATCAAAGGTAGCCATCACTATTTTCCGTCTACGTGAGAATTCTTCAAAATACACGTCTGAGATACAGGGCTTGTTAAGGTAAACTGAGGACGCAGGGCTAATATATGGCCAATTAGTAGCAGGATTCACGTGACCCCTTTGATTGGGTTGCGCCACACACACACATAAAGGAGAAAATGATACGCTAATTGAAACATGATTTATTTTAAATAAACACATCATCAAGTAAATAGTCTCTAATTCATGGCACATATTCAAATACACGTAATAAATAAATAAGCATATCGTCATCAAGTAATTAGAGACACACACATACACACACATATATATATATATATATATATATATATAGAGAGAGAGAGAGAGAGAGAGAGAGAGCAAAACATTCAAGGACCATGGTACCCAAAGGGTACGGTATCGTAGGTGCCAGGCACCTGGTAGCGTTTCCTATATGTGTTACGGTACACTTTCGTCCCCCTAAGCTCCTTCACGCCCCCAGTTTCTATGCTCGAAAATTGTGAGTCCCTACACTCAGTTCGGGTGCTTGGTCACCCTCATCTTCTAAGCTCACTAGTTCCTTCAGCGAATCAAAGTTAACGATCCGCCGGTTCGCCTGGTTAAGCGTGATGCCTTTAGCTTTCACGATATATCTCACTTCCTCCCACCATCACCCCATAAGGACCTGTTCAGACAAAAGAATTAGAGTAGGCACTACCTCCATACTCATCCTTGATCTCATCAGTCAACTCTCCGAGGAATTCCCCAATAGGTGTCATGTAATCACCTTTCCTCTCCGTGAATATTACACTATCTGTGTCTGAGTAAATTTCCCCCAAAGACTATTTAGGCACAACTTTGCACTAAATCGCCTGCCTGGGTTCTTTACAATTTGGGACCGGTCAAGTTGTATCCCGTCACGATCACGGTAGCGCTGAATATACGCCGATTTTTCATTTTCGGTCTCAACTTCTCGTGGGTACCCTGATGCTTCTACCTTATCCTTCAAAAAGTGTTTGTATATGGTGTGAAAAGATTGGGGAGCTTCTGAAACCTGCACACTTCATATATCTTCAATATTCTGTAACCGTGGCGAACGGCTAGGGACAGCTCAGGACTTGTATATACACCTTTGATCTTTCGCTGGTTGGATGTGTGATTACAGGCCCCATTGTTCTCGTCTGGTCACTTCACACACAGAGGAAACATGAGTTTGTGGTCTGTAATGACGGGTAAGATCGGCATCCATAAGTCGCGAGGGGGGTGAGCACATCTACGAAAGAACGACCGAAATACTTCGATGGTGGGCAGGGCGGGTCCCACCAGTTTTTCAGGTGCTCCTACAGGGTACGGATTGTTCTTCATCACGTAGAGATATAAAAAAACAGAAGTCGTAGTAATAGAGCTTCACGCCCTCCGCAGGTGGAAAGTATAGTTTGAAGGGGTTTGTACGCCTACCGAACAATCTATCACCGTATTTCAGAGGAACCAACACCATTGAACGTTTGATGGTGTTTATTTCTTCATGGTACTGCCCATCTGTCTCAATCCGTGCATCATATTCGTGCTCCCACAAGACCTTGTGAGTGAACTGGGAGCCTATAAGCTGATCGCGGGTGCGGGTCCATGCAAGACTGTCGGCAGGAGATCTACCATGGATATCTCCTACGATTCCACACTCAGGACGTGGGCATCCATGCCACCAGCAACCGTTAAAGGTGTACACAGTCTTCTCACCAGTGACACAGTCTTCACTTAGACCATCCACCCAAAAAACACGACCATTAACCTTATTGGGTACTTCCCCCGTGTTGCGAGCATGTTTTATGTATATACCGGTCTGCTGTTGTATGTGTATGAGCCAGTAAATAGCCTTGTGCCCATAACTGCGGGGATTGTTTCTGTGAATAACGGCTAAGGTGTTTTTAGGCAAGAAATTGTTCTTGAACACCGTAAAACACAATGAGCCGATCGTAGTTGCGACTTGTAGCGGGTCACAGTTGAACCGATCTATGTGCATCCTTTTAAAGGCCTTGAAACATACTCTAAGTACGCGCACATCATTCACGCAATAACTCTCACATTCATCTGCTATATTGTAAGGAATATCTTCATTAAAACTGTTCTAGTAGCGATCAAAATGTTCACGCTCACTATCACCCATGTTGGCATAGTTAAAGTAATGTTTGGGTGTCGCTAGTGAAGAAAGTGTAAGGGAAATAGCCTTTTGAAACTTCAGCGGCTACGCCCATCACCTTAGCTAATTTACAAGGTGTGAATAATAAACTGTCTTTAAACTCTACATTACCTCTTATTTGCATCTGTATAAGCTTTGTTTCCTCTTTTCAAGGGATCGCTTGTAAATATCTCCGATAACTCGTGCTGAAGCAGCTCCTTATAAATGAATTGTGTCAAATTTTGCACCGTTATGGGCAAGAATATACACAGTCATTTTTTTTAACTTGTCCGCTAACTTGACAATACATGGTGTACATAAAGTCAGGATCTATTTTTGTGAAATAATTATTTTTTTCTATTTTTCTTTTCAGAAGCCCTTAGAATGAATACAGAAGAGCGTGTGGCAATAGTAATTTGGCGAATCGAGGGAAAGAAATACAATGACATCAGAGAGAAGTTTAGAAGGAGATTTCATAAGCCGGGGCCAATAGACAAGACAATACGAAAATTGGTGAACAAATTTAAACGAACGGGATCTGTAAATGATGAAGCAAGATCAGGACGACCGTGTATGTCAGATCTTACCGTGAATGCAGTACGCGGAATTATCACTGAGGAGCCACGTACGTCCGTTCGTGCTGCATCACACAGACTCGGCCTCGCGACGTCATCTGTGCACAAAATTCTGAAAGTTAATTTGCAGAAGAAAAGCTATCATTTGCAGGTTTTACATGATTTACATGAGGAAGATTTCCACCGACGAAGTGCTGTGTGTGCTGATCTCGTAGAACAAATCTGGAGTGATAATTTAATGGACAACATTCTCTTTAGTGATGAAGCCACTTTCCATACGTGTGGAAAAGTAAATCGCCATAACTGTCGAATTTGGGCAGATGAAAGACCGAATGATTTCGTCCAAAATTGGGAAAGAGACTCACCTAAAGTTAATGTCTGGATGGGTTTAACAAAATCTAAGGTTTATGGTCCTTTCTTCTTTGCTGAAGCTACAGTTACGGGGCTTATTTATCTGGACATGTTGCAGCAATTCCTTGAACCTCAGCTGATTGGGGATAGGATTGTTGGTACCGTCGTCTATCAACATGATGGTACTCCTTGTCACTATGCCAAAATTGTTCAGGATTATCTAAATGGACGTTTTCCAAATCGCTGGATCGGACGCGGAAGCAACAGACCTTGGCCAGCGAGATGACCAGATTTAACCCCTTTAGATTTCTTTGCATGGGGCTTTATCGAGTCGCACGTCTATCAGACGAAGATTACGAGTCTTGAAAACTTACGTACACGTATACGAACTGCTGCAGATAACATAACCCCGCAAATGCTCCAGAATGTGTTTAGAAATGCTGCGGAACGATTTGAGCTGTGCAGGGATACTGATGGGCGTCACGTCGAATCCTACTCTTAATTATTTAATAAATGTTACCACTTTATCATTTTATGATTGAATTCCATATAAGTTCCAAGTGTTTCACAAAAATAGATCCTGACTTTATGTACACCCTGTATAGGACACAAAGAGTTTCACGGGGTTGTCGTGTGCGATCGTTTAAAAATGTTTGTTCGTTTAGCATATTTGTGACACTCATCACACTCGACGTCCATGCATTCGTCGCAGATAGTCTGGCTTACAAATAAATATGGGATAACCTCTTTGGTCTCAGCATCCCTATGTTTCTATGTCATAGTATACAGTTATATAAGGTTTATTTTTAGGCTTAGCATCTATCATATAATATATGATACATGCTTCATACCATCTACCTTATATTTTTCGTGGCATGTTGAACAGTGAATTTCATCACATTTATGCGTGAATTTCCCTCAATTGTCCATCATATGAAACATACCACATTCACAGATTCTCATTTTCCTGCAAGTACCAATTGAATTATGGAACTCAAAACAGTTATTATTGAAAAATGTGCGTCTACATACATTACAGTCCTTCTTCTCGGCTTCAACTACACGACTTCACATTTGGAACTTTTACACTGCTCACATACCATGTGACAATCCTTACAATGTTTCACTATATCATCCGCAAACTCGAGACATCCCTTACAGAAATCATGATGCCTTCCATATTTTCGACTTTTATCATAACTCGCGTAAAGAGACTTTATATTGCGGATGGGAAGATACGTTGTTCCTGACAACCTAAAATAAGTGGCGGTCTTGTACGGTCTTTCACGCTGCTTTTCAAAATATACACAGTCCTACGACGATCATCCATTCCGAATACAACTATACGAACATCCATTTCCTGCTCCACCCTTCTGAACTCTTCAGGACCCATATTACAGTCAAACTCGAGCTTGCAATCTGTGGCCAGTTTACGAGCACGCTGCACAACCGTCGACAACCAAATTTTTTTGCCCCTTGCATTTAGTACAGTAAACATATGAGCTATGAATACTACTATAAAGCCACAACCACACTCAGAGTTTATGTGCTGTCTGTAAATAGCCTGAGAATTGAAGTTAAGAGTATAAGGTGTGGCCGTATGTACCGCAACACGGAATACCGGGATCAATATCTATCATGAAGTTGTTCATGTTGAAGGCGATACTACTTTGAGAGGCCTGTATTATACGACCCAAAATGTAGTCTATGTCTACAGCGCCAAGCGCCTGTAGGGTATTACTATCCAAAAATCATCTATATCCCCGTCATCTGACCCGAACCCGAAGGAAAGCCGCGTCCTAACTTCACGTCTGTTGCTGTTCTGAAGGGCAAACTCCTCAATACGTTCAACTACGCGCCGTAGTCCGTGTTCAACACCATTGCTATACATGTTTCTCGGGTCGATCCTGACTACGTACTGATTTTTAGTCAGGGCTGGGGTGGGAGTGGCGGTGTGCATCAGCTCGGATGTTATGCTACTCTCTACAGAATGAGATGCTGCTGCTGTGGAGGGTACGACCGGAAATGAACAGGAATAAGGGGGCACAGTTTTATTTGTAGAAAGAACTAATGTGGGGGTCGTAAGAGTCTGTAGTCTCAACAACAACTACACTGTCATCGGTATCGTCTGCAATATCGATGATGGGGACTTGTTGCTGGCACAGCACCTCATCCTCATCGTTATTCATGGTTCTGAGGAAGAAGAGGAAAAACAAGACTGTAGAATATAAGGGGCATCACTTAAAATTTTATTATTCTTTGTAAATGTTCCACTTAAGAGTGTGACGTGTTAGAGATGGATTCTGTAGAAAAATTCAGGTTCACGAGCCCGTCCACATGTATTATATCTGGCCCTACAGGATGTGGTACAACTGTGTTTATGCTTAAAATCATTAAAGATAAGGGGAGATGTTCTCAAAATTTGTACATGAAGTCATAGGGTGATATTCGACATACCAGTTAGTGTGCAACGAGTACCAAGATGATATTTTGTTCCACAAAGGTGTATATGAAATTAATTCGTTAAAGAGAAATGAGCATATGGTAATTGTGATTGACGATCTCATGTTAGAAACGGATAAAACGTTTGCCGAGACATTTACAGTGTTCTCCACCATCTTAACATCAGCGTATTCTTCATCAATCAGAATCTATTTTCAAAAATAGATACATGCGTCCAATGTTCCCTCTAATTTTTTTAGTCCGTGTGCGCAAGAAATTTTCGTTGTGCCTACATTTAGATTCATGGTGAAAAATTGTGCAAACTTTTCTGAGCGCTATTATCTTCAAAATGAAATATATATAAATATTATTTCCATAAGGTGATACCTTGATCATTACGGTACTATTAAATGGATATTAAAAAACTGTTTACAATATTATATACTCTTAAAAAAGAAAACATTTTATCCATTCTAAAAATATGAATAAAATAAAAATAGTAAAATAAAATTCAACAAAATGAAGAAATAAAATAAAAATAACATTAATTGAAAATGACTATTTTAGTTATCATTTCTCAAAACAATTTTTAGCATTTAGCAATTTAAAATAGACTATCATGATTAATACATGATTTTATCCATTCACAAAATAGGAATAAAATAAAAATAATTTTATTTTTTATGAATTATGAGATAATTACTATTCGTTTTTATGCAAAAATAAGAAAGAGAAGGTTTATATTTAATGCGTTAATGCATAAAGAAAAAACTGCAAATACATAGAGTAAAAAAAAATCCGTATTGCTTAATTGCGCGGACGTCGGCGAAGTCGGGCGGAAGGGGTTAATACTTAAAAGAGCGACTATAGAGTATGTTGATGCAAATGGTCAGACCTTGTGTGACGGTATAGTTTTGAAATTACTTCATTTACTGTCGTGACTCATGGTACACTTGAGCCTGTGCGCATTTTATTTTGCTGTGTGCGCGGGTTTCACAACGCGTGTGCGCGCGCACACGCGCACACCTTAGAGGGAACATTGCATGCGTCATGTGTCGCTAAATACACAATATCTAGTCTTATTCGCACAACGTAGAGATGTGTCACAAATTGGAGTATTAGCCAATCAAATGTTCCCGACTCAGCTTAAGGGGTTTTTGGAGGTTTATAAAGAAGCTACAAGCCAACGTTACGAATATAATATTTGCTTTGACCTTCATCCGCGAAATAGTTTAGGGTGCTTCGAAGAACGAATATATTCCCAAACGAGCATGAAACGGTGTATATCCCAGAATGACAAAGAGGCTAAAGAAATACCGTGAATTAATAAAAATCTATCATCGACTGCCACAGACACTGCAGCAGCTGTTTGTTAAAAATACTGACTCCGACTTTTTAAAATGCATCTCTAAAATTTGTCTTAACGTTATAAAATGTAATGTACCAATGAAACCCCCTCAGAAGGCTCGCCTACGCCGTTACAAGAACATAGTACGCACATTAGCTCGTAAAAGTCAAACTGTGGGAAGAAAAAATTAATTATTGTACAAAGAGAGGGTTCATTCCTTCCCATCTTATTTTCAGTTTTGGGGCCTTTACTGACTAGTTTAATATAATGAAGAAAGTGGTAGTAATTTCACACGAGGTGTATGTTTCACTGCAAAGCTCAAAGAGTCCAGATACGGTTCTAGAACGCCGTAAAAGCAGGCTTAAAAGAATGGAAAGCGATTTGTTAGATATATTAAACAGTGAAAAGTCACCTCATGAGAAAAGAATTTTATACCAAGAAGCTCAGCAGAATTTCTTCACGAGTACGAAAATCATAAGAATCCGACAAAGGTCCCCGTAGTTATTAGGCGCAGCGCAGACAACGTTGAGCCTGAAAGCATAGGACCTGGGTCGAGGCTAGTGACAAGCAGTCAAAGAACAACGGTGCGACCCCGCAACATATCGAGCATGTATTAAAAAGCAGTCTCCCACATACATTGAGGAATAAAGGCATAAGTCTTTATAAGCTATTGAGTGAGGATCCCATTATACAGTGGACCGATACAGGTGAGGTTGTTGTAGAAGGAACAAAGGTACAGGGGTCAGACATCGTTGACATCGTCCATGACTTGGTGAGAAAGTGGAATAGGCCCTCACCAGCAGGATGGAAACATATTAAAGCAAGACTACAGCAAATAAATGTCCCCAAAACATTGATAGGTAGTCTGAACAGGTTAAAAGACTTGGGACAAGCCTCGCATGTCCCACAGCAGAACACGCCTTCGTCCTCATCGGTAGCATCTCTGAAGAGGAGGAAGAAGAGACCCATCAGCGACGATCAACCCTACCCGAGCAAAATACGGAAATGGCTAACATATTAAGAAAACGTTATTATGACATTTCTAACCCAGCCTCCTATGGTGGCGTTGATAGACTGTACAGAGGCGATTTTAATGAGGGAGTAGGGAAAAAAGATGTTGAGAGGTTTTTGCGGCCGCAGGATGCTTATACACTTCATAAGACGGTGAGAAAAAGGTTTAAACGGCCAAGACAGTAGCAGCCTCGATTGATTCTATTTGGCATACGAATTTAACAGACATGCAGAGATATTCAGTGTATAATGGCGGCTACCGCTACATCCTATTCATAATAGATGTATTCTCTAGATATATGTGGTTAATTCCCCTGAAAAATAAATCGCCTGAATCAGTTGCTGAAGCCACCAAAACGCTGATGTTGAAAGAAAACAGGATTCCTGGCTATTTTTGTACGGATATGGGGAAAGAATTTACAGGCCGGGCATTTCAGAACATGCTTACAGAATTTAACATCAGTTATTACATTAGCAATTCTATATATAAGGCATCTTTAGCTGAAAGAGTTCAACGTACCATAAAGGAACGCATGCATCGCTTTTTCACACATAAAAACACATAGAGGTATATATATGCATTCTGGATTCACTGGCCTTATCCTACAACTGTTCACACCACCGTGCGATTAGTACAACACCTAAGGAAATTTTAGAAAGAGGTACGCACACAGAACATGAGGTGAGAAAAGATATTCGTAGAGTGACTCCACGCTCTGCGCATTTCAAAATCAATGATTATGTAAGGCTGTCGCATTCAGGTAATAAATTCGCGAAGGGATTTGAACAAGGTTGGACACGTGAGATTTTAAATTTTGAGCTATGGGACATAAAGACGAGATAATGCTGTATTACGTTCAAGATTTGAATGATGCAGAAATCGCAGGGAGCTTTTACAGCGAGGAGCTACAGAAAGTGAAATTTAAATTAGGAAAAATGTGTTTAAAATTGAAGCTATTTTAAGCAGCAAAGGTTCAGGAAAGAGAAAAATGTACCTAGTGAAATAGCTAGGGTACCCAGAAAGCTTCAACACCTATATAAAAGCTGATGCAATAATGAAGCTTAAATAGTGTGCAACATGGCGCCTAACCACTTCTACGTCACACTCCCGTCCTCTTCTTCTCTCTCTGTACATCCTGGCAGCACCCTGGTCAACTTTGTAACAGAACTCCACAGGCCCATTGAATTGGGGCGTGAATCATATGAGGTAGGAATATCCGAAATTAAATTGGCTACCAAGTTTTTAAGCATTGGTAATAAAGGATCCGTTTTTACCATTCTTAGAAACCGTGATGAGTGCGAAAAGGCCCGGGTAACTCGGGACGATACAATGCGCGCCGGCCGGAGGGGAGGCGCTGTACTACACTACAGTAGTAACACTAGGACCGGGTCATTATGGCGCAGCCGAGGATGTTGTGAGAGACTTAAATGGTAGTTTGAAAAGATCAAATCTTACGGATGATTTAGTATACGAAATCGTAAACAAAGATACCCCGGCACATGCTCTGACTCTAAAATCAGAGGCTAACAGAAATATTAAAGACAAAGGGCTATTCAAAATTATAACCTAGAGCCGATATGGAGCAGCCATCCAAAGAGATACCTTTCACGAAGCACAACATGACTTGTGCAACTTAATGTATCAGCTGAAGTTGGAGAAATTGAACAATGGCTATCCTCCCCCGGACATGTGCTATATTTACAGCAATATCGTGGAACATCAGTTTGTTGGGGATACCCAGGCTCGCCTGCTACGCATCGCTCACATTCCCAATCATAGAAGGAGGTTAAACATTACATACGACAAGCCTCATTATGTCAATGTCGCAACTAGCCTGCTAACCAGTATCTCAATATATATAAGAACGATTGAGGGGAAAAGTTCGGTGACGTGAGCTTAACAGTGAAGCTGCACTTCCGTCGCACTGTGATATAATGACCCGAAGGCCTTTCACAGTCTATCGAGGGGTGAGATACCTGCGCGGGGAGTGGGATTGGATCCATTTTTCTCAACCATACTGCGTACGGCTGTCCCCTTGCTGAAGAGTAGTGCCAGATATCTCGGCAGGAAAGCGTTACAATCAGGTCTTAACACGGTAGAAGACATAATGGCGGGGACTAAGCCTAAAGAAGCTCCAAAAAAGCACTTAAAGCGTACACGGGACGAAATTATCAAAGATTCAAAGAGAAAAATGCGTGGTGGTGGGAAGAAGAAGAAGAGTCCTGTCCAGAAGAAGAAGGATTTACCAGCACGTGACGTTAAATGTAAAAGGCCATCAAAAAAGAAATGTTCTAAGCATATGAAATCTATGGTTGACCACTTTTTTAACTGATATAAGCTAAGGACGTTGCTCACATGAATCATAGACTGTTTACTACTTGTTGAGAGAGGTATCACTGTTTCTGGCTCGCCATGGCCCGTTTCATCCATCCGTGTAGTTCACAATGTTGTAAATCGGAGCTGGCCCTCTTTGACATGCCCCCAACACAAGTTTCTGTAGAGCAAAATGACTTTATTATAATTAATCCGTTAAACACCATTAGCTCACCGAGTGCTCCTATAGAGTTCGTGATCCCCAGCTCAGGCCCTTACTTTTTTGATCCAAGCTGTGTGCACATGTACGCTAAATTACGAATAGCACATTCAGATGGAAAGGATTGCGAAGACAAATACGTTGTATTTCCCGAAACAAACTTTCTACACTCCATATTCAGTCAGTGTGACGTGTATTTAAATCAGGTCAACATCTCGGCAGAATCTGGCTACTATTACCTACGAGCTTCTCTGGAAAATGTCCTCAACTTTTCAAAAGAAGCGAAGGATACCTTTTTAACTGCCGAAGGTTATTATCAAGCTAAAGATGAAAGTAGTATAAAGGACAAATTTAAAATTCTAAAAAGAAGATATATGAATGCTTCGGGCGCCTACACACAGATTTCACATTCCAGGAGAAGCTGCTTGTGAATGGGGTCGATATGAAAATAAAGCTCAATCGTACGAGCCCTGAGATTTGTTTAAATCTGAGGGCTGATCAAGAAGAGAGCTCGAAGCCTGTGGTGATTCATATTATAGAAACATATCTCCGCGTGCGTCGAGTAAAATTAAGCTCTGCTAAACAAATACAAATTGAAAAAAAATATACTGCTATACACGGTGCCATCAGGGCTGACATCGAAGCAGATAGAAAATGTTGCCCTGGGAGCTCTACGTAAAAGGTTATTAATTCGAATGCAGGAACACGCTTCTGTAAATAAAAAATATTAAAAAAACGCATTTAATTTCGAAAATTTCGACCTTAAAAATATAACCCTATACATCAATGGAAACGGATTATTCAACAGAAGCCAAGTTCCCGCTTTGCTCAAGAGCTTATAGTAATCTTGCACATATTGCCGGTACTTGCAACGAATTAAGAATCGGCGTAACATAGAAGGAATTCGTCGAACAGGTTAACCTTTACCCATTTGACATCTCGCCAGACTTATCTGGGAGTACAAATACGCACATAAGTTCACAACAGAGTGAAAACATCTCAGTCAGATTGGAATTCGCCAAGCCGCTAGACCCTCCTATTAGTGTACTAGTATTCCTCGAATCGCAAGCCCTAATAAAATTAATACGATTACACTCCAGAGAGTAATCGGTGTGTTCGCAAAGAATTAAATAAATACGCACATAAGTTCACAGCAGAGTGAAAACATCTCAGTCAGATTGGAATTCGCCAAGCCGCTAGACGCTCCCATTAGTGTACTAGTATTCCTCGAATCGCAAGCCCTAATAGAGATTGATAGGTTTAGAGGTGTAGTCAGAGACTTTTAAAAATTGATACGATTATACTCCAGAGAATAATGAATAGTGACCGATTCACACGCTCCAAATTTATCGGTGTGTTTGCAAAGAATGAAACGCTGAAGCTTCCAGCTACGAGACACTGCGGCAAACTTATTCTAAATACGGATGTTAGTGACGAAGAAGGGATTCATTGGATAACCGTTTATTTTAAAAATAGGGAGCGAATGTACTATTTTAATTCACAGGGGCGAATCCTTGGAATGATGCTATTATTGTAAAATTTCTCGAGCAATTGCATATTCCCCAAATTGTCTGGAACCTTTACCAATTCCAGGGCTACTATAGCAATACCTGTGGCATGTACAGCCTATCCTTTCTCATGCATATTTACCGCGGGAACGAATTTACAATTTTTTTAAATTATTCGATTTGTGCGACACTGGACGAAATGATACTCTGGTATGCAACCACATAAAAAATTGGTTCCTGTTTGTAGGCACTCGTTGTATTGTGTGAAGTTTTATGTGTATATATATAAATTGTAACTTCAACAATTGTTCCAATATTGTATAAAATTATAAAATGTACTTCATAATATTAGTTTGTATAGCGTTTAAGGACGAGGCTTATGTTCTGTAGCTTTTTTAAACTGTAATTGATGCTAATTCTATAACTAAATTAAGTGGGATATATATATATATATATATATATATATATATATAATGTATAAAAAATGAGATCATTGACATTCCTATATGTGTGAGAAACAGTGAAGGTCATATTACATAAAAATGTGTTGTATACAGTAAACCCATTATGTGTTAATTTATAAGACATTCCTCATAGCTTTATCATTTAATAAAATGTTGAAAATACAAGGCTTATTCTTACCACCACACACACAAGAAAAAAGAAAAATCTCATATCACTTCAGTGACGACCATGCACTCGTAGGATCGATTGTCCAGTAATACTTCTATTCCCCTATTCAGATCATCATCGGCTATTCGAGTTTCTTCAAAGCTATTACGAAACGTTTCTACCACACGATCCAGTTCCGACCGGGTCCTTTAAGAAAAAAGGTACGGATGTAGACAGAAATTTTTTATTTATTTATGGCCAGTTCATATATTTTTCTGAAGAAAGTTTCCGGGCCTCTGAATTACAATATAATTGTTATAATGTAATGTTATAATGTTTCAGACCAACAAAGACCCTAGGATCCACTCATGACTGGTCTACCTAACTGTGTTCGTAATTGTGTATTGTGTATGTCCTCCGTGGTGGCGGAGGGGACCTACAATTTTACGTGGGTTCCGAACCACAAGAACATAAGAAATTTATGTAAAAACTGCCTGTACATTGGCAATGACCAATTTTTACCAAACAAAATAATTATCAATTTAAAACTAATTAATTATCGATTTAAAACTAAAGATAGAATCTCTGGATCCAGAGGATCAAGTCATAATAGACTACTATCCACAAATATGTTACACTCTATATATTTATAACCGACATGCAAATATATCAGATCCAAAGAATCCAGTCAATTTCATTACGGTATCCATCAATACTAGTACCCTGCCAACCAAAAATAAGTCACGGTCCGTATCGATTGCGGACCAAGTCAAAATTTAAAACCATATATATTACAATATATATACTTAGGAGGAAAAGTGTAGGTGTGGCTGTAAAGACTGTACAGTAATGTAGAAATGTGTGTGCACCCATTTTGGGTCTCCCATTTAAAGGTGTTTGTGGGGCAAGTGAAGATCATGAGTTTTTCAATACCTCACAGTACTATGGGGGCACCGCTTGGCAGAGGAATCTCTTTAAATGGGGTGTGTAAGGACAGAGAGTATCCCCTAACCCAAGACGCTGCCTCCCTATATCCCACAACACTTGTGTTGAGCTGTGGGATCTATCACCACAAAGCCTTAATTTTACTACCTTAAACTATACCCAATCTAGCAACATATGCGTCTAATCGATTTTTTAAACATGTTTATAGACGTGCTACTAATTACTTCTACCGGCAAACTATTCCAGCTATTTACTATTCTATGCGTAAAAAAGTTTTCGCAACTGCTGTAATACGCCCTTTCAGAGAAAAACGATGAACAATATTGCACTCCAAAATAAGTTTTCGTATAAGCATTCTACTCCTGCTATATGTACAGTATATATGTGTGTGTATATAGACAGGGAGAGAGAGGTAATCAGTTTAAATTACAGTTCATAATTTTAGTAAAGATTAGGTATTAAGTTATAGTGTAACTACTTTAAAATGTCTAATTTATGCGCCGAATATAAGCAATGTTCATTCTCATATATATATATATATATATATATATATATATATATATATATATATATATATATACATTTTAACTGCAAACAACACACAGTATAATTAATGTAAAGAACGACGCTTGTGTAGAAGAGTCCGCACAAGATGGGGAGAGAACGAGAGAGAGAGATGTTATAGATAAGGTTTGGTTAAAATACAGATATAATTTTTCTACTTACAAATTTTTAATTTATTTTATGGTCAGTTCATATATTTTTCTGAAGAAAGTTTCTGGCCTCTGAATTATGATATAATTAATATGTAAAAGTAGAAATTTTGAATGCCCTTTAAGAACATACGAATAATATACATATATATATATATATATAACGTAAAGAACGACGCTTGTATAGGAGATATTCCGCGCAAGACGAGACCGGCATCTGACCGGCAATCGGAAGATCCCGGGTTCGATTCCCGGGTGGTTACCTCATTTTTTCATTTGTTTCGTTCTCTCTCTCTCGTCTTGCGCGGAATATCTCCTATACAAGCGTCGTTCTTTACGTTAATTATACTGCGTGTTTGCAGTTAAATGTATATATATATATATATATATATATATATATATAGAGAGAGAGAGAGAGAGAGAGAGAGAGAGAGAGCTATATATAATATATATATATGATGAAAATAACGACGAAGGAAAAAGGAAACAGAATGGTGCTCAAGCGCTCTCGTTTAATGACATCCTCAGGAACACTGAAATAAATAACAAGTTCGAGTTTGTGTATAGGTCACAAAAAATAAAATAGAAAAATAAAAATTGTAGGAAGAGCATACAAATTTATAAGGAAAAGCTACCAGAGTTTTAGCACTTTGCTCCTCTTGTCTAAATCAGTTTTGAACGAAGTAAAAACAACAGAATCAAGCGAAAAAAGACCCTGGCTAATATTGAAATTATTTGTAAGTTGAATAATGGCAGACACAAGAATATTTCTATTAACAATGTTGCTTGAGTGAAACAAAATTGAAGCATTATTCCAATCAATACATGGGATAACTGACAAATGGGCGAAAAGGGCATTGGACGACTGTTCTGTTCTAACGGAATATTGATGCTGTTGTACATGTGTGTGCAAATCCTTTCCCGTCCGTCCAATGTAAAAGGAATTACATTGTTTACAACCAATTTTATAGATAATGCTTGAATTATTGGTAGGACTATTTTTTTACTATAATATTTTTCACGATATTGTCATATGAAAATACTACATTTATATTCAAAAGTTTAAGTATATTAGCAATGCCTAAAAAGCCTGGGAAAAATGGAAGTACTAAAATATTCTTCGACAAAGTGCGAGGGTTATTATTCACACGATAGAAAGTTCGTTTTGCCTGGTTAAGACAAGATTCCAAAAAAGCAGGTGGGTGACACAAATCACTTCCAATACTGTTGATTTTTTTCTAATTCGGCATCCATGTATCCCATGCCATTAAGTTTACTTTAGAAGTGGAACAAAACAACTCAATCCCGTTTTTGGACGTGCTTGTACTTAGGGAAAGCCCAGGTTTTAAGTTTAGTATTTATCGGAAAAAAAAAACAATTTGTCTTACGTACACTTTTACTCCGGACATAACATCCCCATCAAGAAAGCCATATTTTCTTCAATGTTTCTCCGCGCTCTTAGGATCGCCAGTCCGGAGGCCCCAATCTTCTACGTTTTTAAATGTGTTTGTGACAATACACTGTATTAGGAATCAATTCCTCAAAGCAGTGTTTAATTCGAGAATTGCACTGAAGAAATTGTACTTTAATCCCTAAATAGTAAGATTTAATATGATCCTAAAAGCTGGTTTAATATTACATTAAAAATGCTGCAGTAATGTCGAAGAGAATAATTATTTAGAGTAAAATCATATTAATTCCATTTATTGAATTGTAAAAGGCGCAAAATAACTAAGTTATGCCATAAATTCCACTTTTTATAAATATGCATAGAAAATGTCATTTACTGCGTATATCCTACTAAAACGATCTGTATAAACACTATATCATAACATTACTGTGGAAAATAAAATATTTTAACGGTATGCGTTAGCTGTTTTAAATTTATTATTTTTATAATATGATTAAAAGATAAAACTATATAAAGACGGAATTTGTTTTAAATAACTCGCTGGTTTGAATAAATCCCTAATTGTAAAAGGCGAAAAAATGAAATAGTCACCCTAAGTTAAAATCTAGTTTTAATATAAAGTCATATTAATATTTATTTATAGTTTAAAGATAAATTTGTATATTAAGGTGAAAATTTGTTTTAAATAACTCGCTGTTTTGAATAATTCCCTTATTGTAAAAGGCGAAAAAATGATATAGTTACCCTAAATTAAAATCTGGTTTTGTTTAAAACTTATATTAATATTTTTATATTATAGTTTAAAGAAATTGGTATATTAAGGTGAAAATTTGTTTTTGCATTAAATTTGGTTTATCATAATCGATTTGTTGTTTAAAAGAGCGCCTACCCAACATCACATTGTCCTCGTGGTGGTTTTCTGCTATAAGAAGCTCAATAAATTAAACTATTGGCGTTGCCGTTTTTTGGGACCGTATAGGTCTACCATGGCCTCATAAATGTATTTTAAAACGTTTATGCTTAATAGCTTTGTCTATTAGTTGGGTCGTTTTTTGAGACCATATGCCTATCAGGAGCTGGTAAGTAAAAGCCGTAGGTAATTCGGCTATGTAGTACTGTGTTACTGCTGAGAGGTCTTAAAGTCTAGACGATTGGTTGTAGCCCTATCTCGGCCTCGCGCTACGGATGGGTGGGCTCATAATGTCTATACTGGAGGTCATAAAGTCTCTACCTAGACGATTGGTGTAGCCCTCATCTCGACCACGTGTTGTTGATGGGATGAGCTCCTAAAAGTCTATACTGAAGGTCATAAAGTCTATACTTAGACGATTGGTGTAGCCCTCATCTCGGCCACGTGTTGTTGATAGGATGAGCTCCTAAAAGTCTTTATTTATTCCGTGTTACGGACAAACGTATATGCATACACGCCCCCACATGCATATATACTTTATATAATCACCATTTAAACTGTGGCGACATTCTAATTCAACTGGCGGATTAAGCCTTCTAAGCCTGTTGGCTGCGATGATGAAGACCTCATTATGCGTTGCTCCATGGGTACGAATGGCTGGAACTTCTATCTCTCTCCTCCTCTCTCTTAGGTAACATCTACTCTCTCTCCAGTAATATATATATATTTATATATATATATATATATATATATATATACACACTCCTTTCTAGACGCCTTCTAAGCCAACTGGCTGATTAAGACTTCTAAGCCAACTGAGGCTGCCAAGAGCGCCAGTATGCGTCGGTCGAGACATGCTAGCGAAAAGATCTTCTCTCTCCTCTCTCTTAGACTACCTTCCTAGGTCAGGAGGCTTGGGGGAGTAAACCCCCTCTCCCCTTCATGCAGCCTGGGGGCTAAACACCCTCCCCCTTGCTTGCATACCCCCTACCCCATGGGTGCCACTTCCCCTTGCTTGCATACCCCCTACCCCATGGGTGCCACTTCCCCTTGCAACATTGATCAACATTGCATTGCAATTGCACTCGGCCTTTTTGCGGTCATACTACTTTAGTAAACTGTGGCAAAACTTTGTCTCGCAATACCTGGTAATAGCGTTTTCCATCCATCGTGTCTCTCGATATGTGAAAGGAAACGAGTCCTGAATAACCAAAGCACGCCCGAGCTGTTAGTGTAGCCGTTTTAACGGGTTTACCGAATACTATTTTGAGAATTTCTTCACCCAGTAGTGAACGCTGTGAATTGACTGTTTCCTTTACTCGTTAAAACGAAGACACATTCATCTAAAAATATGATCTTTCGAAGGAAATCTGGATCATTGTTGAACTTTTGTCTCATTGTTTCAGCAAACTGTAGCTGTCTATCACAATCATCGTCGTATATGAATTAAAAGTAAATGGGTTTGTAATCGTTGTACCCCTGTGATTTCATTATTTTTGCTACTGAAAATTTGGAAATACACAATTCCTCTGCGACTTTTCTCGTTGAAGTTGTTGGATCGACTTGAAAACTGGCGAGGACATTTTCTTTATTGTTGTTACTGGCCTTCCACTTCTTGAGCGATCTTTTACCAGGCTCCCTCTTTCCAAAAGTTTGAGCTTCCAGTCTCGAAGAGTGGTTGCATTTGGTGGTTGTTTATTATATTTTCTTGAAATAAACGCAAATTTTCTTAACAATTATTATAAGAAAAACACACGATACAAGATACACTTTTTCTTCATAGCTGTATTCCATGCTTACTGACATGGCGCTGACTGGGGCTAGGGCCTAGGGCCTTCCTGTTCTAGCCTAGGGTCATTCCTGGCCTTGTATAGTTGCTTTGAAAAGTATCGCATACACTCTGTATATATATATATATAATTATATATATAGAGATAGATAAAACGTAATATTTTTCCCTTTACATAGAAGATAATAAACAGGTAAACAGGTAAACAGGTTATCCAAATTTAAATTTTTGTCAAAGTAAAAAATACAGAAGTAACCATTTTAAAATAATTTTTTATTTGTTAATAAAAAAGATAACATTAAGTTCAAATTTAAAAAACAAGACAGTATAGGTAACTACATATGGCAATCATTCGTTTTGAAATTTAAATTTCTGAGTTGGCTCATTTACTTCAGTCACAAATTAACTTCAGAGAAGTGAGGGTGTGTTATCTTTTCTCTCTAATGTGTATGTGTGTGTAATTTTATACCTACAGTTTCATGTTATTTCAATTATACTCTGGTTGATAGTAATTTTATATATATATATATATATATAATTATAATAAAGTTACATACAGTTTGTAGTGCCTTTAAATGCCAATTTTAAATTTGATTTGACGGTATGCCATACATTGTTTTTATTTGAACTTATTTTTTGTAATTTTTTTACTCCTTTTTAAAGGATTGAACGGCAGCAAACTTGAAAATATAATCAAATTTGTTACGTAGAAATCTTCTTAACTGTTTGACTTGACAAGGATGTACGTTGTATATTTATATTAATTGGCAACTAAACGTGTTTATTTGACCCTATTTGTATAGACTATAGACTTTAAATTTGGTGTTTGTCTTTGGGTACCTATCGACTCAGGCCACTGACCTTAATTATTCACAACCATAGTTTTATATAAAAGTCTATGTAATGTATAGTATATATTTGAAATAGGTCGGTTATTTAGAGTATATACAGACCCATTGTCCACACAGAAAATGATGCGTAGCCTAGGCTTATGGGCCTACCAGAAATCTCTAGAAATTTTAAGTTAAATAAAAAGTTACTTAAAAAATTACCAGAACTTATTTTAAAAAGAGAAAATATGAGGATGGGAATATAGTTTTTAAAATTAAATAGTTTTAATATTACACTTTTATATTATAAAATTTTTTATCCAATGGACTGATGTTATATGAATGCAAGACCTACATAAGGGCTTAAGAGTGCAGCTCATGACTTGACCTTGTTCTGCAGATATGCCCTAACAGATAATCGGATAATCTTCCAAGTTATTCAAAGTAACAAATTTAAACCTAAGTTTTAATGCAGATTTATAGATAGGACCTTGGGAAACCTTCACGACTGCATTATTTCAAGAAATTTGAAACTCTTATTTTACGATGTTGTTATCTTGTAAAAATGAATACAATATTATTATTATTAGAACTCGTAGCTGAATTTTTGACTGTATGTACTGTATCGTACTCTATAAATTTGTAATAATAATATTTCTAAACTGCTGAAGACTTAAAAATGCCGGAACCCACTCATATTACAATCCTATAACTTCAGTACCAGCTTGCCACAAGGGAACACCAAGAAGATGCAGAATCAATTATAAATATAAAGTAAGTTAATGATTTTTTATTTCGTATTCACAAACGGTGTTCAATTTTGTTTCAAGCCTAATACTTGGAAGGAAGAGCTAAAATGTTGAATTAAAACTGCTATTATATTCCGACTTACTACATACATTATTTGGTTCAATAGAAGTGTGCGTGTTGAATGCATTTAGGAAACAGATTTAATATACTCGTAACTGTATGCGCAATAAAACCGTAATCCTTCAAATCCACTTATATTCAACGCATGGACGAGGGACAGCCGATACGCCTAACGCGAGCCTTATCATCATCTACAATGAAACGTTCTTTTAGGTACCCTACAACCAATACTGGATTCTTTCTAATACATTTCATGTTCTTAACAATTCAAAACTTGTATAAGGACGAGGAGAACTGATAAGAAGTTCAAATACAAGAAGTAATGGGATTAAAACTATAGAGGCTTATCATTGCATAGGACTGAAGTAAAATTTATTATGAACATTAGTTATTACTCTTATGTTGGAACATTGACGTTGGAGCTTTTAGTTTAAATTTTTAAATACTTATTTATATTTAGTAAACCAAAAGGATCACCTGAAGATCAGGGCCCCCCCAGCCTTCGTTAGTTAGCCTTATGAGACTAACTAACGAAAATATCACGACTTAACCTAACCAATCGTTTGGTCAACTGTACGCCCTTGACAATTGGTTAGGTTAACTCGTGATATTTTCGTTAGTTAGCCTCATAAGGCTAACTAAAGAAGGCTGGGGGCCCTGATCTTCAGGTGATCCAACCAAAATAAATATTAAGTACTTTCATAGTTTAAATGATGAAATATGTTAAAAAAAATTATCTGTTGTATGAACTGGTCCAGTCTAAAGGAAGATACAATTTCAAGCATAATTTTTCTCGCGTTCATTAAAAATTGCGTTCATTAAAAATAATGGCTTCTCACTATTTTATATAAAACTCCGTATTCTTTAGAGAAATAAAATACATTCCAAAGGCTAAATAAATATTACTTCAGTATCAGTTGCTGTTATTAATTAATTTTATGCATAAATAATCCCCGTATCTTAAATTTTATGAGGCGTAATTTTTTTATCCAATTTACCATTAAATAATGATGTCATTTGATGATTATTACGAAACGACTTTTTTTCAACTGCAAATCAGTCGTACGTATAAAATATACTTAAATTAGTTTTTATCACTTTGGTCTCTCTCTCTCTCTCTCTCTCTCCTCAATAGGAATGGGAATTTTCATTATTATGTAATTAAAAAAGTGAAGATATCTTTTTTCCATTGTCTGAATTAATTTTTTTCTTTCATTCTGCTTCGATTTTTTAGAAACTTTTACGATTTACGTCCATTTGTCTGTGACTACTTCAGTTTGAAAAAAATGTTCCATCTACGGACAAATTTCAAACTTTTAAAAGTTTACAGTTCTTAGACTTAGAGTAAGCGGGCTACGTCGTGCCCATTGTCACAACACCGATTTCGTACATAAGCAAAATTAAGCGACTTCGGATCTGGGTGGCAGGAGTAGTAGTAGTTAGATGGGGGACCGTCCTCCGCGTGATTCGGATTCGAATCACGCGTAAAGCTGTAGGTTCCCTCCGTCACATGACCTATGCTATTACGACAAATGTTAAACAATCCCCGAAACACTCGGAGTAAAC
This sequence comes from Bathynomus jamesi, assembly GCA_023014485.1. Lineage (NCBI taxonomy): Eukaryota > Metazoa > Arthropoda > Malacostraca > Isopoda > Cirolanidae > Bathynomus > Bathynomus jamesi. The sequence goes on along the minus strand of JAJOZX010002536.1, from coordinate 617,136 downwards.
ATAATTATGTGTCAAATCAAAAGGGTTTTAACTGAGTTTCTTGCAATTTACAGTATGTATGGAGGGAACCTATTGTTTAATGTATCTCTTATTTGCGTCTTCTCGTTTAGTGCAAAAGCTGTCTGTGTAAAGGTTAAAGCTATAACTCCTACAGAGGTCATGCAAATGAGGAGAGCTTCGCATAGCTCGCATGGGCTAAGCCTACTAGAAGAAACGCAGTATGGTATGATGTCTGATATCATCTTTAATTGGCTGTGGAAAAATCATTATTTTTCATCAAGTCTTTCTCAACAAAATTCTTAATCCTTCACGTAAGAGACTTAAATGCCTAACAAGTAGCTATCTAACTATTAAAACTTTAAAAAGAAAAATAATTGTTAAACTTGTAAAAGAGAATATGCATAGAGCACACTAGGGACTATATAGGGTCATAAACATTTGAGGTGGGCACGATTGAAGCCCAGAGTGTATAAACAATATTGTCTGTCTTGTCTCTGAACAAGAAGTTGTAATCCGCAGCGTATTAATAGGCTTGGTAATCCTATTTGATATTTATGGTGTATGTCTATATATGCACGTTAGAAATTTAAAATTGTAACAGCTGGACAGAAATAAATTACCTTTGGTATATAAGTTAAAAAAATACGGCCATGAACTGTGTACCGCAAAATGGTCTCACTGTGCATTGTTTCACTGCGTTTGCGCATTCTCCTAGTTGTCACTGACACTCCCAAGTGCTAGTACCAATGTACCGTTTGCTTAAATAAAGTTTATTTGCAGGATGGACTTTTTTTAAGAATACGTTTCATGATAATTTGTAAATTTAGAGTTCGAGTGTATGCACATTTTTTTTTTACAAGAACGTCGTGTTATAGGGGAACTACCTAGTACAACGGAATGTACCAGTGCTATATACTGTAAGTTAGGCCTATGAGAATCGCGCGCCCAACAAAATTATTCTGCACACTCGTTTAATTTCCAAGTGCCATAAAATGTACCATTTGGCCAACCGTTGCTAACAAACACTTTAAAATCATGAAATGCAATCTATACCCGAGTAAAAATGGGTATTGCCCGATACCAGGGTGAAGAAATAAATAAAAGTATAATTAACAATTGCCATTAATAATGATTTCATGCTTGGATGGAATGATTGGTGCATATAAATTATTATTTGTTGGTAAACTTTGGTGCTTGGCGGTCTTATCTTTAAGATACTAAAAGTTGGGACACTCTCTCTCTCTCTCTCTCTCTCTCTCTCTCTCTCTCTCTCTCTCTCTCTCTCGACTTTATCTCGACTTTATCTCGACTTTCAGAAAGCCTTTGATAAGGTACCTCACCGCCGGCTAATGGCGAAAGTGCCGCTGTTGTTTATCATTTACATAAATGATATCGACGGTGGCATCGTCAGTCGGATCGCCAAATTCGCTGATGACACCAAGCTTGGGGCCAATGTTGGGACGCCCGAAGCGATCGAGGAACTGCGTGCAGACCTAGGTAGGACAGGAGAGTGGTCCGAAAAATGGCAAATGCCGTTTAACTTGGGTAAATGCAAAGTGATGCACATTGGCTACGCCAATCCCAAGTCGGACTACTCGATGTTGGGGAACAATATCGAGGCGACTGATTTGGAAAAGGACTTGGGTGTGCTAATCAGCAGCGACCTTAAGTTTACCAAACAGTGCGTAGAGGTGGAAAAGAAAGCCCAGAAGCTGTTGGGTTATATCAGGAGGCAATTTCAGTTTCGGAACAAGGAGATTGTGCTCTCTCTGTACAATTCCCTGGTTCGGCCGCAACTGGAGTATGCAGTGCAGTTCTGGTCGCCCACCCTTAGGAAAGATATTGAGAGGCTGGAGCGAGTGCAGGCGAGGGCCACAAAGTAAGTTAATCCCTTCCGTTAGGCATATGGGCTACAATCGACGGTTACGCGCCCTGAACTTGTTTTCGCTGGAAACTCGGAGGCTGCGCGGATCGAGGTTTTCAAGCTCTTACGCGGGTTCAACGATGTCGATTTTAGAAGCATGTTTAGTTTAAATGATAACTCAACTCGCAACAATGGTTGGAAGTTGGATTTGAAACGGTTTAGGACTAGTGTGTGTGGGAATTACTTTACCTAAGATCTGTGACACGTGGAACAGGCTACCTTCAGAAGTTGTGAACAGTTCCTCTGTGGATCAGTTCAAGAAAAGGTTAGACCGAATCTTGCACATTATTTGAGGGTGTAGGCATTTTTCTCTGGCACCCGTTGCCATTGGTACCCCCTCGGTATGGGCTGCAAGGCCTTTTGAGGTACTTCTTTTCCTTGTATCTCTCTCTCTCTCTCTCTCTTTCTAGGTTGAAACTCGGTGACATTCAAAGAGTTAGCAGACACATAGACATGACAGACAGCCAATTACAGAAAACACGCTCACACACTTGCATGCCTTGTTAATATGCCTAAGAATAGAGTACAAATATTTTGTAGAAACATAATTTCACAACAAAAAAAAACTTCGAAAATGCATGACATGGATTTAGTGAGGTAGAGTTGCATTTATGTTGCCACAATTTTTTTTCTTTTGGGTGGCTGGATGCACGTGACGAACAAGGGGCATGGTGTGGAAAATTTGATTTCTGTTCTTAATTTTTGTTTCCATATGTTCGAGTTTTTTCTGACCACATCAAGTGGTTGATGTGCGATCGGCACAAGTATATTATTAGTTAGTTTATACAATGATGCTATCTAGTGTGCGATCTGTGTGTGCATGGCGTAAATGTAGAGCTAGCTTATATATGGTACTGTATTCTCCGTTTTTCCTGTAAAATTTCCTTAATGACTTTTCCAGGGGCCAAGGGATTTTTTCAACCTTTTTCCGTACCTGCCTCTGGCGGTGAGGGAGCGGAGGGTGGGGAGAGAGCCTTATGTTTTTTTTATCCAGTTTTTTACTACTGCTAGAATAGTTTAAAAATTAACCAGTTTAATAACAGGAACTTACATGAGTGGACCGAAAGGTCTTTGAGGCCTCCTCTTGTCCTTGTATCTCTCTCTCTCTCTCTCTCTCTCTCTCTCTGTAAACACAGCACAAATGTTGTCGCTTTATTATTGTTATTGATGACCTGACAGCCTTTATGCAAACAATTACACCTTCAATCGCTCTCATAACACAGCATAACTGACCTACAATTTTGTAATTACTCGATTTGTTAGCTGTAATTACTGAGAGAGAAAGGTCAAAGGATTTTAGTTGATTAGGACACTAATATATATATATATATATATATATATATATATATATTATATATATATATATATCAGTGGTGAAAGTAAATAAATGTAATGACTTAAGTACAATTAAAAAAGTTGACTCATAAGAGAATATTTTTTGAAAATTAAAATATGAATTAATTATATTCTTATAACTAATTATATAATTATTTTTAGGCCTAATTTTAAATAATAAAAGTAAAAGTATTTTTGCATAGATGTTATCGAGTAGACAAACAATACAATTTTTTGAATGGTATTTATGATTCTAGAAATAAAAGGAATTTTGTAAGTGAAATGAAATATATTGTTACATTTGGCAACCTATTTCATCCATCTCCCTGTAGATATGCACAAAACGAGTAAGAGTATTTGTTTCGACTATAAAGTACTGATTTTCTTCTTTCAAACTCCGGTACTCTTGTCTGTTTTAAGGAATTACACTTATTTATTTGATTTATCGTAATATTATTACTTAAATAATTATTTGTTTTGTTTTGTACTTTTCATTTGTATAATTAACTTTTGTATGAAAAAAAATTGCCAAATTATTTCGTAGTGGCATCTCGTTTACTCCTTTACTCGAGGCGTATACTGTAGGTGAACGGCCCTTGGTTATTGCATGCCCAAACTAAAACAGTTTTCATTTTAATAAAATATTTTTGTTATAAATGAAAGATTTAAAAATAATATTTAAAAATTAAGTTCATTTGGCTGAGACGAATTGTTGAAAAAGTTTTCACTCTCATTTACATGCATGCGAGAAGAATAGGAATTAAAAGTCATTCTTATTCTCAATTTAGTTAAAGGTATTCCATATACAGTAATTATTATTATTATTATTATTATTATTATTAAAATAATTAGCAAGTTGTATATCTGAATTTGAAATTCTTTTGTTTTGTTGGTCTGTCTGAAAGTAAAGTATGATAACTTAAATTTAAATCCTATTTCATCTGTTAAAAGAATAACTAGTCAGCATACTTTATTCAAGTGTGTATTATCATGATGATACTTGGAAGCCTGTAATACGGTGTAGTACACCTATTTGTATACTCTTAGTCCTACAGTAGTTCAGTATCAGTTTATTTTGTAATTTTGTAGGCCTATGGGATTTGAGTTTGAAATCCTACTAGCCAATTTATGTCAACTGTTCTTCATGAGGTAATCAAAAATCTTAATTTCATACATTAAAAAAAGATGAACCATCAGACGCAACTGGCCACAATTACGTTATTATTTGGCTGTACACTATAAGTTATTAATAAAAAAAAATTCTTGGATATGGTTAAGTGCATTCTTCTAAACGTGGTTTAGAATTAGGGTTACATGAAGAGACCCTAAGTGTTAGAATCAAGCCTCTAATGCTAAGAGACGTAACGTGGGGTCACATTTTAAAATTGTAGTGTTAATTTAGGAAGACTCTTATCAGAAACATTCTCCCTTTGAAGCAAGAGAAAACTAGCCAATTTTTTAGATTTTATGTAATGTTGTTTTCGTTTTGGGGTAGGTTAATAAAGGCCTATGAGAGTCAAAATAAAAAACCCTATTTCTGTTTTATATGAAAATGAAATGAAAATGAAAATTAAAAGGTTTATTGGCAGACTATAGTCCATATGACAAATATTATTAATACAATGACAGTTTATATACTAAGGATAGAAATATATACAATTGATTAGAAATAATACTGTATTGTCGAAGTTAAGTGGAGCTACAGACAGACGTTTTCGTACCAAGAAGTCCATAGCTTAGACTCAGACAGGGGTTCCCAAATTGGTGTTCCGCGGAACACTTGTATACCGTGAGAAGTCTTCCGCGGAACACAATTTGGGAACCCCTGGGCCTTAGAGGATAAATGGCAGGACTCATGGATAGCTTGGATGATCGGGTTGGTTGATTTTTTAATTCTTTGCATTAGACTGCGTTGAGCACGTCTTGTTACCCCCTGGAAGCTCGGGACATTGCGGGTAGCAAACATTTGCGAAGCTGAGCATCTTGGGGGTAATTTATGTAAGAGTCTAAAAGACCTGTTGTACAGCAAATTTAGGGTTCTGCCAGAACCTTTTTTATAATTCACCCAGAGTTGCTGACCGTATATATTACTGCAGAAAGTACGAAAAGTGTCTTTAGCTTCACTTGTACAGAAACGAAAGTTCCTTATGGTCATATTCGCTTTAGCACACAGGCTTCGAGATTGTTTTCTTATATCCGAGTCATCACTCAAGGAGCTGATAATAGTTTGACTCAAATACTTAAACTCTTGTACTTCCTCAATTACTTCACCATTCATTTTAAACCTTATATCAGCTGGCTGATTACAGCCTATAGGATGAAATTGCATAACGTTAGTTTTTGTAACATTAAAAAGAATATCATGTTTCTGCGAATACACTTCGCAGACGTTTAGTAGCCGACCCAAACCTTTAACAGAGGGACTTATTAACACCATATCATCGGCATAAATTAAGTTATTTATCCTTGTGTTATCTATACAACATCCCGCTGTTGCCTCATTAAGTGAAGCAATTAATCCGTCAATATACACATTAAACAGCATAGGGGAGAGCAAGGAGCCTTGTCTCATCCCGCAAGAGAAGCCAAAACACTCGATATATATATATATATATATATATATATATATATATATGAAGGAGGGGCCAAGGGCGAGTGCCCAATCGCCGCCCCATAGAGGAAGAAGAGAGCCAAAATCAAGGACCAAGGTTACACGGTGTAACTGAGTTGCGTTCTTAATTTACCGAAGAACGTGTATTTCGAACTCTGAATCCTCGTGCCTTCGAGTTTGGAAAAACAACTCATTTGTGCAGCCGCCATCATACAAAGACTAAGCATTCCATCTTTACAACTCATTAATCATTCGTATGGAAATATGATGAAACTCCATCATCATTCATTTCCCTTTTAGTCCGGTTGCACGGGGTGGGAACCTTGCATTGTTTGTTATAAAGCAAATCCTGGCATTTTGAAAGCTTATACCACCCCATTCAAGAATCCATCGGGTGTACGCCTGATCCCCGCTTGGCTTTTTCAATATGGCCGGCGAAATTGAAAAATCCCATATCCTGGTCAATACTTGATGGGTTTTGATGCGCGTTCGGAACTTTCGCCGCCGGACTTTTCGCCGCCGGACTTATCGCCGCAAGGAATTTTCGCCGCCACAAAAGAATTTTTAAAAAATAAGTTGACGATTGGTTAGGTTAAGTTGTAATATTTTCGTTAGTTTTAACGTTTTATTTGATGGATTCATTTAAAAAATGTCTCCTAAAGATCCTAGCGTAGTTTACGTTCTATTATGTACTTTTGCAACATATCCATATTCGTTTGCCTCCATTTTCTAATATTTCTTGATGAAGTTGCAATTGATGGCATTAGATAACAACCTGCAATTTTTAAAAAATAAAAAATAAGTTGACGATTGGTTAGGTTAAGTCGTAATATTTTCGTTAGTTTTAACGTTTTATTTGATGGATTCATTTAAAAAATGTCTCCGAAAGATCCTAGCGTAGTTTACGTTCTATTATGTACTTTTGCAACATATCCATATTCTTTTGCCTCCATTTTCTAATATTTCTTGATGAAGTTGCAATTGATGGCATTAGATAACAACCTGCATCATCTAGGCTTGCAGAAGCATCGACAATTAGTGATCTTGCAGATAATTGGGAGTTAGTAGCAGTCGTTTTCATACTTGCTATTGTGGCGTACACTTTAGGCTTTGATGGGTTTGCAGAATGACTATGCTCACCAAATGTTTTGCAAATTACTATTTTAGCGTCACTTTCTAAAATTGTATGCACTCTTGCCTTGCAGCTTTTTATTTCACACTTCCAATACGATTTTATAAAACTTTGACAGTATCTGTTATTGCATGTGCAGTATCACTTTAAACCATCAAAAATGGTTTTTAAAAACCTGAGGGTTCAAAACCTTTGAAGTACATGAAATCACTTATTTAAGAGAATGAATAAATGAAAATTTACAAGTCATCCAAACCCGACGTATTAGAGAGTTCAGAAAATTTGGTAGGCTTATATTTATATATCTATACAAATTATATATTTTGCGGCGAAAATTCCTTGCGGCGAAAATTCCTACGGCGAAAAGTCCTGCGGCGAAAATACCTAGATTGGTTTTGATGATCTTGGTGTCATTTCTAGGGGTTTTTAGGATGATGAGTCGATCTGGAGGGGTTGCAGATACTTTGGGAGTCGTTTTGACCCACATTCGTCAATACTCAAGGTCATTGGAGGTCAAACGCCCCCCGAAATAAGGAATATCCCATATCCCGGGCAGTCGTGGAGATATTTTGGTGATCTTACTGTCGTTTTTATGGTTTTGGGCGAGACTGAGTAGTTCTATAGGCACATGATAACAGTAGGATATCATTTTGCAACTCCATGGGTCAAGTCAAGGTCATTTGAGGTTAAAGTTTGGCCTTGAAATATGATAATGTCACAGTTGACATCACTGTATTTGCTTTATTTCAATGACAATTTCTACAATCTAGCTAACTGCTGAGCACTTAACATCTTTTCTGCAGGTAAAACCAGATCATAATGCTTAAATGACATAACCCACATTATATGGATATGGATATTCGGATATAAACCACAATTTATGCTGAAGTGCAGGGCACATGCATTCTATGGAAGGTTGCAAAGCTACAAGATATGACCTCGTAAGCAAAACAAAGCTCACACCTAGCTGGGGGATCGGCATTGACAACTTTGATGCAGTTATTCACATTAGGTAGCCATTTATTGGGGGCAAATATCAAAAGACATGGTTGTGTCAGGATCGTCAGGATCATCAGTCTGCTCTTCGTTTGCGTTTTGGGTCAATGGATTGTTGCAATCCAAGCCGCTGCCACATGCACAGAACATTTTGCAAGGGATTCCGCGTCCCATGCAGCCGCAGCGACTCCCCCTGAATGCTGATTGTGATTCACACCCACATCTGATTAGCTTCAGAACTTCATCTGGTGCTAAGCACACTCCTTCACCAACTGTTTTTGGGATGAGAACTCTGTTTGTTTCGTCTCTCTCCCACCCATAATGCACAAGATCAAGTGGTGGTGGTCACACTTTAGTGCATCGAGCCAGTTCGCCACAGTGTAGTAGGCTCTGAGCACATTTTGATGGAAAGCTTCAGTTGTTGGTAGTAGAGAACATAGTTTGGGTGCAGGAGTTTCCGACTTCCCTGTCTTCTGAGCCCATACTCGCTGACGACACTCAGTAAGAGATGAGGATTCTATCCCCATAGCATGCAACAATGAACGCTGTTGTCTTTCTCGATATGGTCAAAGCATGCATCAAGGGACCTCAGCTTGTCTAGCTTCCGACCCTTCTTGGCTGTGGCAATGGCAGTGGCTTTGCCGATGCCATGTATTGCTGCAACTGTGTCACAACCACTCAAAGCGTGTAGTTTGAGATTTGTGGGATGATGTCTTTGTGCTGGGTTACAGTTGCTCGGATGTCCATTGATTTCTGCCACGCACTGGAGACTCCATAATCATGGACAGCCTAGTTTCTTAAATTCATAGAAGTGAGTCAGCATGGCAACACTCTGTGTCATCACAAATGATGGAGATGCGGGCATCAGAATCTTTCTCAGCTTGTGCGATAGCGTGTTGTGTTATTATCACGTCAGCCTCTTCATGAGATGATGAGAGCTCAATGCTGCTCGACTTCTGCCTCGCACAATGGAAGTCGGTTATGGTCTGCCATCCTGCAAGCACTAGCTCATGGTCTTGGGTTACAGTGCCAGATACTCACTGTCAGCAAGGATTGCTCACAGAGCAGCTTGTTTAGTGCTCCTTGTTCGCGGTGCACGTAAGAACAGCGTCTCTTGTAGGCAATGTGGTGTTGAGGTCCAACTTGTGAACTTGCTGTTCTTGCTTCTCATTGTCCGAGTGCTTGATTTCGGAGAGAAATTATAGTAGCGATCAAAAGCTAGTACTACGAATGCATGAGAAAGATGTTTCGGTAGCCATACTTTGAAGGTTTGGATAAATGTAGCAACTGTGCCACTAGCAGGCCAGTCGACTGTCCACAAACAGCTGACACATCCATAATAACTGTTGGTCGACTCCATGTTCGAGAGGATGTTTCCACCCAATTGGTCTACGTAGTCTTTTGACTCCACTGTAGGGGTATCACATTCTCTCTTTTTCATGAATGCTGATAAATTCCGCTTGGACACATAAGTGGAAACACAGTTCTTGTGACAACAAAGGATTTTTGCTCCATCTTCCAAGAGAGGCTCTAGTCTCGCTCGAACATCTGGCTGCCCTCTGATGTCGCTGCTCTCTATGATTTTCTGAATCATCCCACAATTTTAAAGACCTTTCGACCTCCAGGAGAGCTACGCAGGAAATCCTTAAAGAAATATTCGTCTGCAGCTTTTGTCGAACCTGAAAAATAAGAATTTTGTTTACCCATTCTTCAGAGTACAAATCGCATTGAAATAATTTATCCTCAGCAAATGAAAATTAAACAATGCTCACCTGGTATATTCTCCATATTCAGCAGTCAAAAAAACAATTTTGGAATCAGCACAACCAAGACGTCATCAAACCACCAGGTAGGCAGCACCATCAGCAATAATCTCAAGCTGAAAAAAATAAGAGGAATAATTAGACATTGGAATTCACTTACCATGGAGAAAATAATCCCTGATTTCATTTTAAACCCTATAGAACTACTCAGTCTCGCCCAAAACCATAAAAACGACAGTAAGATCGCCAAAATATCCACGACTGCCCGGGATATGGGATATTCCTTATTTCGGGGGGCGTTTGACCTCCAGTGACCTTGAGTATTGACGAATGTGGGTCAAAACGACTCCCAAAGTATCTGCAAGTTCCAGAGCTGGGCACTTGCGTTTTTTTGCGCGTTTTTTTGCGGTACTGCGGTACTACTACCGCACTACCAAACCGGTACCGCATAACGCAGTACCGCAAAGGATCGCTGAAAGTACAGCAGTACCGCTACCGCATTCAAATTTCCCGCGGTACTTTCCGCGGTACCGACCAACACGGTAGTACCGCAGTACCGCAGTACCGCAAAAAAAACCGCAAGTGCCCAGCTCTGTGTAACAGTAACTGCAACCCCTCCAGATCGACTCATCCTAGAAACCCCTAGAAATGACACCAAGATCATCAAAATCCATCAAGTATTGACCAGGATATGGGCTTTTTCAGTTTCGCCGGCCATATTGAAAAAGCCAAGCACGGGTCAGGTGTACACCCGATGGATTCTTGAGTGGAGTGGTATAAGCTTTCAAAATATGTGAAAATTTGCTTTATAACAAACAATGCAGGGTTCCAGTAAAATCAGGGTCTGTGTTACTGGACTATTTCGTTTAGTTTAGTTTTAGTCTTGTAAAAACTGTGAATTCTGCGATGCAAGGTGTCAACATTTTATACCATAGTTTTGCAAAACTGTGCTTTATAATAGTAATTTAAAATTTAAAATTTGCGGATGATACCAAACCAGGGGTGCGAACAAAATCAGCGGCAGAACGTTTCCAGATTCAAGAAGATATTAGTAAGTTATTCGACTAGGCAGAAATTTGGCAAATGAACTGTAATTTTATAAATTTAAAACGTTACATATCGGTAGAAACAATGTTAAAGAAAAGTATTTTATGCGCGACAAGACACCAGCGGGTGTTACAGAAGAGAAAGATTTTGGTATTATTGTTGCCGATACTCTTAAACTGAGTATGCAATGTATCGAAGCGATCAGAAAAGCAAATAGAATCTTAGGATTTATTGGTAGATCATTTGAATTTAAGTCCGGAAAACAATGCTAACATTATATAATTCTTTAGTACGTCCCCACCTGAAACACTGCGTTCAGTTCTGGTCCCCATATTTACGACAGGACATAAGCAGAATGGAGAGAGTGCAGCGACTGGCTACTAAAATGATTCTCAGACTTAGAAACAATCATACGCAGCCCGTTTAGAAATGTTAAATTTAGTCTAGCTTGCAAAAATGTGTATTCGAGGAGATTTAACGCAGGTGTTTAAGATGATTAAAGGTTTCGATAATGTCGACTCCGAAAAATGTTACCTTCAGAAATGCAGATAGGACTTGAGGTAATGGTCTGAAATTAGTGGGTAAACATTTTAATTCTAATTTCACTTTACCTTTAAATTTCTTTCCTTCCTTTCAACCTCTTTGCTTTGATTTAAAACTTTCACTTGTCTTTAAATTTTCTTAAACCTTTTAACCTTCCTTCTTTAATCAGACAACCTCTTAGGGACCAGCCGGTCTGTTGTTGTTTGGTGTTTTTTGTATTCCTTTGTAAACTAATTTTTTTATTTGTGAAAATTTTCCAAACGAACGGTAAACTTTTTACGACTATCCTATGCATGGGTACAGTAGTATACCCGCAAAATGTATGAGTGCAACTGTATTGCAGCATAATGTTACGTAATGTTGCAAGAGTACCACCCCGCCCCCTTTGTTGTAAGGCACCCCGTTTGTTGCCAACCCCAAAATGGTGTTGCAAGGGGTATGCAACTTGGAGTTATCCCCCCAAAGGGGAGTTCCAACCCCAAAATGGGATTGTAAGGGGTATGCAACTTGGAGGCGGAATTCTCCCCCAAGCTGGACCCCCTAAAGGGGCAGAAAGAGAGAGAGAGAGAAAGATAGGAGGAGAGACCTAGAGTTGGGTGTTCACTCGGCTGGAAGCCGAGCTCATATGGGGTCCTTCAGCCGTCCGCCGCCTCTTATAGGGTGCTAATCAGCCAGTTGGCTGAGTTGCCAGACAACGCCATGTATTTAATTACACTGGCCAACAAAATGAAACTTTCTTTTCTCATCACAAACATGATCACACTTTTCGTAATGCATTTTTCGCGCTGATTCCGAATCTGGTTTTATTATTTTTCTAGCACGTAGAGTTATATAGATACACTGGTTTTAATATTTTTAAGTTTTTGATATTGCTATAAGAAAATTTATGGATGTATAGATCACACTTAGGAATGCTAAACAACAAATACATCATATACTTTATTCAATGTACTTATAAATAAAGAATATATACATTATTTTATTAAAAGCGCTGAGTGTGATTTCCTTTTGTAAATTTGGCCTGGATTGTCACGATACAGCATCCAACAATGGTCCGCCATCATGCTTTCATTCCAATATCCTTGGTAGCGCTTCTCCATCATCTGAATATCTTGATGGAAGCGCTCTCCTTGCTCGTCACTCACTGCACCAAGGTTTTCAGGAAAGAAATATAAGTGGGAATGCAGGAAGTGAATATTTAACGACATTCGACACTCCATTTCTTTGAAGGCATCAAGGAGGTTCTTGACTCCATCCTTATACGCAGGTGACTTGTTGCTTCCAAGAAAGTTTTCACATATCCATTTGTGAATCCTGACTGCATACCCATAAGCATTCCTATAACTTTTAGATCACAAACATTCCATTGATGACTGTCGTATTTGATTGCCTTAAGAGTATATCCATATTGTCATACCCTATCTCTCTTTTAGATGGACGGAATGGGCAATGGGGATGGATGGCATTATATTACCATTATGCAAAAGAACTGCTTTCAGGCTTCTCTGCGACGAATCAATAAAGAGGCGCCACTCAGATGCCACATACGTCTGAGATATGGTTGTAAATAGTCCATTGATGTCATGGCAATAACAGAGAGGACCGTCTACTGAAAAGAATGCTGTTAATTCAAAATTCCGCTTTCGGTAGTAACTAATACGAACATTGTTCTCAAGTAAATTGTTCTCCTTTAGTCTTGAGGCGAGAAGCTCTGATTTCTCTTTAGACAGCGATAAGTCTCTAACAAGATCATTCAACTGTCCTTGGGTTAACTTTTTAGGCTCTAAATGTCTACCTTCAAAAGTGTACTCTGGTTCTGTAGATGGTCCGGAAATGCCAGTTGCACCTTCATCACTTTCCATGTCATCTATGATAGAATCTAGCCTATCACTTGGGGGAATTGGAATGGGCAATGTTTCATCATGTTTTACTGGCCTACGTGCTGAATCCAAGTTTGGATATACAATCTGGTGTTTGTTCTTGGCAGAAAACCCCATTAAGTTCACACTACAAAAATAACAGTCTTCATGATGATCTCTCGGCTCCCTCCATATCATGGGTATGGCAAATGGCATTGAAGCTTTCTTTTTGTTAGCCAATCACGTAATCCATTTGAACAGCCAGAACAGATTTGATGTGGCGCCCATGGTTTATCTTGGTCACCTAGATGGCAACCAAAGTATAGCTTGTATTTTTCTTAATGTCAGTTGTAATACTTCGTCGCTGTGTTTTAGTTGTGAACTGGCCGCATACGAAACAGAACTTGTCGGGGTCATTCTTACATTGTCGAGGCATGTTGACTGACCTGAGCAAACTATAAATTCAAATAAAATGTACACCAACTTGACACAACAAGTTCTTGGACTGGACTGATCTTTTGACACACAAAGCACGGCATTGTTGCCTGAATCACAATGCTGCTAGACGTAAAAGCTCACACCTGAAATACATAAGATGTATAATTAAGATAATTGAAATAAATAAGATGAATAAACTAAAAAAACAATAAAATAAACACAATCAAATGTTGAAATATTAGTATTTTGCCTATTTAAAATGGTTAAATCTGTGTAGTTATATATATGCCTTCATCTTGAAAACTATACGTGCTAGAAAACATCCGAATGCAGTTTTGGAATCAGCGTGAAAACTGCTATCCAGCCAACACAAATTTTACTCTGATGAAAAATCTTTGTTGACCAGTGTTATTATTCAGCCATTTGGCTGCTGAATTGCCAGATTCATTATTTATTTTAAATAAGCATATGTCAATCAGCCAGCAGGCGCCACAGCCAGTCGGCTGCCGAGTTGTCAGATAACGCCATGTGTTTAATTATTATTATTCAGCCATTTGGCTGCTGAGTTGCCAGATAACGCCATGTATTTTATTTAAAACATATATTGCAGTTGGTTTAGAAGGCTGATTTGACAAATAGCAATTAATTAATTATTCTGTTTTAGAAACAAATGATATAAACGTGTTCAAGGAATAAATAAAACCATTTATTTTAAATCGCTACCAAAACAGATGAATTTTCTCCTTAAAGAGAATTAACCCTTTATCTCATGAATTATAATTTTCTGAAGAAAAAAAATATTTTAGGTATTTTTTAAAGTATTTAGAGTGATATTAATGGTTTTCCCTAAAATCTATGTAATATTTATGTTCTAAGTTAATTTAGAGAATGTTGCTCCTTAGCAACATCATGAAGATTGGGATAAATAATGGGGGTAAATATGAAAGTTCGCAAGGATGGAAAAATTTATTGTTTTTGACAAATCAAAATAATCAATATATACCTTTTACAAAGAAAACATACTTTATGTTGTACAACACTTATTTTATGGAGTTTTTTTATGGAAATTCAAAAAGCAATTACGCTCCTTTATGAAGCATAAGTAAATATTACACTTGATGCAGAATACATAAGTATAGCCTTTAGGACAGTACCTGCATCTGTGTTTGTTTTCATCAAAATTGGGAAAATGACCATAAAAATCGTACCGATAATCATCGGTTGGAATAGGAACTGCTGCTGATGTTTTACACTTCTTTTGAGGGGGCTGACAGGAAAGAGGTGGCCTACCTCTTGGAGGAGTGGTGAGCGTTGACTTTCCTACCATGGTCAGATCATTTACAATACTAATTTGGAATTCTAACAAAGACTTGAATTTGTTGTCAGCATACAACATAGCATAGTGACGTCTATATAAAAGCCATCCATTAGTAACGGCAACTTTGACAAGATAAAAAAGATGGATATATACCACTTTTTACGCTTGAGCTTTATTCTGTACAGTGAAAGGAGCATATCAGAAAGGTCAACTCCGCCCATAAATTTATTATATTCATGGACCATTTCTGGGCATTCAATTTCAAGGAATACTTTTATCTTTTGCAGACCATCTCTTAGCCTTTCTTCCTTCAGTATGGTTCACATAGGTTGAAACTAGGTGGACTGTACTGTTATCCTGCCACTTCACTACAGTTATGTTTGATGAAATGTCTACCCTCCAGTCATACGACCCTCTTCCTTTGGCTTTCAATTCTTTTTCACTGGAGAGGATCTTTTGTGCACCCGCTAGTCGATTTGATCTTACAGTCCCAAGAGCTAGAATCCCCTGTGAGTGCAGTTCTTTCAGAAGTGGCAAAGATGTAAAATAGTTATCAAAGCAAAGTTTGTAGTTTTGATGTTTAGGCATGTTTTCGCATAACTTCATTACAACATCCCCAGTACAACCAAGAGAAGATTGTGGTTTATCAGATGTTTTTCCAGTATATATATCAAAGTTATAAATGATACCTGAAGCACCACACCTTGTGAAGACTTTATACCCCATTTGTGGGGTTTCTTGGGAAGGTATTGCTTTAGTGAGGATTTACATTTTGTTGGGATCATTTGCTCGTCGACCGAATTATATTCTTCACTTTCCAACATTTTGCATTTTTCTAGAACCGAATTTATAATTGGCCTAATTTTATAGAGCTTATCATATTCCGTAGAATTTCTATCCGGAAGTTTGGAATTGTCGTTGAAATGTAAAAATTTGTTAAGATTTTCAAATCTGTTGAAACCTTTCAGAGATTTTGTAATTTGAGGCAAAGGTGTAGATGGATTCCAGTACATCCGATATTGAGGATTAGGATAAATACCCATATACAAGAGTACACCAATAAACTGTTCCATTTCTTCCTTGTCAGTATTTATTAGTTTACACCTCAGGTTATCTCTCGTTTTTTCTTGAGCACAATAGAGATTTGTCTGTTGTGTAATATACTCAATCAAATTATCATCAAAGAACTGTTTGAAATATTGAAACGGAGAAACAACTTCATTTACCTCAATAAACGGTGTTCCGGAGAATGTTGAGGGAACTACGGTGGCTTCTCTTTTCCTCCAACGGGTTTCACTTGAAGTACTTGCCATGTCCGGACTTTCTTGTCTTTCAATGTTTATATTTTGTGATTGAGGAATTTCTTCTGTTGGAACATAGTCAGGATCGTCCACGTCATCATCATATTCTTGATTTAGCTCAGCACGTTCTTCCATGTTGGTTCTTGAGGCCTCCTAAATAAAAGTAATATGCTACAAATCTAAACAGTTTGTGAATTATTGAACTAGAAAGGGTTTAGAATGTATTCGAACACAAAAGATGACACTGCAGGTCAGCAGGTCTTTGCTACTTGGGACACAAGAAAGAATGGCATGGGAAAACCTTCAATTTTGTTTATAAATTAGATATGAAATATTGTATTATATATATATACATATATATATGGATACCTACCTAATATATAAATAGGCCTATGCCACACGCACACATCCAAAACTAAGAGTGGGAATAGCCTTCTTCCTAAAAAAAACATATATACCTATATATATATATATATATATATGGATACCTACCTAATATATAAATAGGCCTATGCCACACACACACACATCCAAAACTCAAGAATTGGAACAGCCTTCTTCCTAAAAAAAATATATATAGGGCCTACTTATATATTGTATAAGCCTGTATATATTATGAAAACTTGGTAATTAGCAACACCTACGTTTTTCTCAAATTGAGCAATTTCATCCTCATTTTCATCAGAATCACTCTCATCCGAATTATCATTATTTGGCAATTCTTCATAAACAGCACCACCCGCTTCATAAATGCCATTATTTGAGTTTATTCGTATCTGAGTTCGCCTTTTGCTATAAAATGCAAAAGTTTCCATCTGCAAAAAATAAGTTCACAAATAAGACTATTCATACACCTCAAAACCATAATGTTGCCCTCAAGCAACATTTAAAAAAAAGCCTTTTTTTCCCTTTATAATTTCAAATTTGAATAAAACTAAACTTAGCATACAAATTAATCGAATATAACATTTAGAAAAAAAAAGTAACAATATCAAAAACATAAAGAAAGTAATTACTGATAACCTATAAAATAGGCATGACAGCAAGAAGCCAAAAAAAGTGATTTTTAGAGAACAAAAAAAATATTAAAATGTACCTTCCACGTCGATGGCAAACGTAACACTGCTTTGTGCCTTTGTCTTGATCTAATTGAATGCGCAGACTCCGACTCAGCCTCATATATAACTTCCAGATGTTTCTATATACATTAATTTGAAATGTTGCCGCTGAGCAACGACATGAGATAAAGGGCTAAATATTTTAAAAGAAATTCTGTTTATTAAATAATTAGAATTTAAACACACTCTTTACACAACTAAAATAAATCATTTTATTACTTAATTCCTATTTTTATTATTATTAATATCACAATTTTCGCTAAATGTGAGACGGTATATTGTACCCGTCTAGATACGAACCAACTTTAAATCCTTTTTCTTAAATATTTCCAAAAGAATACTGGATTACTGAATAAAAATTCCAGTACCAGTTGTTAAAATGTTTTTTGTTAATTTTTCGAATTAATATCAAATATATATATATATCACGCCATCCTGCGTAATATACAAGCTCATAATAATAAACTATTTCTTGGGGTAATTTGTGTTAAAAATTACTAAATACAGAGTCAGTTAAAGATTTTTTCATTTAGATAAATGAAAAACAAACATACATGCATCACGATATTCTGCAGGGCAAACCTTTAAGGTATAAGCAAGAACGAGTATACTTATCCCACACAATACTATTTTGCATAGGAATCGCATAACGTCCGAGTCATTACACGATCTTATGAGATCGACGCAAAATATTAATAATATATATAGGAATTCGTATATTAAAAGAAGCGTCTCACCCCCCAAAGGACCAAAACTCAAAAAGCGTGAAACAAATTTTAAAAAATAATGCAAAATATGTAAATAGCTTGTAAGTTACTATTTTACGGCTCTAAAACGCTGTAATCTGCTCTATACATACTTCCATGTATAAACTTGCCCTTAACTTACTCCACAATCAAGTACCAGTTTATTTATAGAGAAAATGGAAATTTTTGGCAAAACCCGCATAATTGTGCCTTCTACAATATGTTTATTGTAATTTTAAATATTATGTTATTAACGTTATATGATGTGACCGATTTTCTGCTAACTTCTTATGCTTTTGTTTAAATTACAAATGTCATTCTTGTTTAATTTGGTGTTCAATGAGCTCAATTATACAATGTAGATATGCGAAATCACTGTTTGTGGAAATGTTGTCCTATCTATTACACGTTTCACGTAGTTTCTAAATTTAAGATGCCTGATATATATATTATAATATATATAATATATATATATTGGCGTTCAAAAGTTCTTTTTGGTCTTGTTTCGTTTAACTTTTTACCTTTAAGAGAATTAATCAAAACAATATTAACATTAAAAAATTCACTAAACAATTGGCTTAGCAAAAGAATTCGTTCCATTAACATATTCTCAGATCTATATACAAGAACACACGCACACACAATTATGTTTATTCCTGAAAACCACCGAAAACCTAATTTAACATCATTACTTAGAATACCCCAGTTACGTCTATCTCAACTCAGTTAAATATAGGCTCATACGCGTAAATTTTGCAGGCCGAAAGGGAGAAGAAGCAGAAATAAAAAGTTCATCATAATAAATACTAAGTAGGCCCGACTCAGAAGACTGCGAAATAAAAAATGAAGTAAGCCTAAAACTTAGATAGGCCAAGAGTAAAGCCTGAATAAAAAGTAACGCCCTTAACAAATAAACTAGTAAAAATATTAATAACTTTCAGGAAATTTGTATTACCACAACGTTCAACCAAATCTGCTTGGCATGGATCAACTCTGCTGAGTTAAACTCGAAAACGCCTTTGCCCGTAACAGATTAAGAGACATTAAAGAGGCTAGACAAAATTTGGACATAACTTTCAGATACATTCCAGCAAAACAAAATCCTGCAGACTTTCTTACAAGAGGACTAACTGTGATTTACATCTTTACTGAAAAAGCTTAAGGCTATGGACTCTTGTCCTATCATTGTGATCCTTTGTAAAAGAGAGTAGAAGTCTATATTATCTAACTCATTTATTATTTTTTATATACTTCTATCATATCACCTCGTAACCTTCATCGCATTAGGGAAAACATGTTTAGGTGATCCAAGCTATCTTTGTAACTAAGGTGTCTAGACATGGTATCATACTTGTGGCTCTCTTTTGTACTTTTTCTAGTCTGTCCTTGTCATGCTCTAAATAAGGACTACTGAACTGAATGCAATACTCAAGAAGAGGCCTCACGTATGAAGTGTAGAGCCTACTTATAATTTCTGGCGATTTATATTCTATATGTTTCTGCATTAGATTCAATGTAGCATTAGCCTTATTTCTAATTTCAATACAATGAGTTGTAGGTTTTCATAAATATATATACTCAAGAGAAAAATACAAGCAGTGAAGTAATAATTATGTAGTAGAGAAGTGTCCCCCTTTTGGCTCCTGAAAATATAGTCATTTTAGTTTATAACTCCAAAAATAGAAAAATGTCCCGCTTTTTGCTCCTAAAAATATGGTCACTTTAGGCTGAAGAAGATTCAGAATGAAATGTCCGTGTGATGTATCGTGTTAATTTTAACAAATCAAATTCGTTTTTTTATTTTTTTTATTAGCTATCTTCATATATCATTTTCCCGAACTTCCTCAGTGACAGTAAGAAGCATCCTGAAGGGTACAACTTAATTGTAGAATGGAAAGACTTACCTTCAAACTTAATATGTAAGAGCAATTTGACTGCTCTCAATTAATTATATTCAAATGAGTGTAATCTTTAAAGAGCTAAAACTATTAAAGATCAAAGATGTTATCGGAATGGCATACAGCATTTAATATTCATTTACAAATGTATGAACAAAATTATTCACTTATGTTGGGTTAATAAATATTTTATAGCTGATCAAGACAATCACTCATCTCCAGCTTGGAGTGTAATAAGGCAAATGGTCCCTCAGTATAGGCTATCTTCATAATAAATTCACCAATTTTGTTGAGAATAATGTATTACAGTACTTATTTCACTTGTATTTAACTTTAAACTAATTAATATTTTTATACAGTACCGTACTTGATACTTTATATATTATGTATTGTACTTGGTCATGTGTAAAGTTGTCAGCTCCTTACAAATTTACCCAGTAAAGCCAAAAACTTCAGAGCCAAGTTGTGTTTATAGGCCTATACCGTATATACTGTATTAGTAAAATGGGAATAAAAGACAAAATGCATTAACATCAATCTTTTATTATAATATGCAAATCAAAATGCAGTTTCAAGTGCACATGTGATGCAGTAGTAGGAGTTATATATACCACAGGAAGGTAGTATGGCCAAAACTAAGGCCATGTTACAAATATCTATTTTTAAGTGGTAGGAGAGGGGCTGTTCTTTTTACCCCAACACCTCCCCTGTTACTTTCCCCCCAATTGACTAGATACAGTATATACCTGGTTGAGCATGTTTTTCACTTTTGCCCAAATTGTTCATTTGAATAAGTCAAGTTTATCGCCCCCAACTTTGTGCCTAAAATTTAACATGGAATCCAAGCCATGACCCCATTAAGCCAGGGGTTTGCAATCTCATCTGCACTGTGAATCCCTTTTGAGAAAAAAGTAAGGTATTTTCATATACCGCTGAAAAATATTTGATTTTGAATGGCTGTTTATCGTATGCTTTTTAGTTTAAAAGAAAAACTATTCATGAATGAAAGGGTGAAGGAAGATTGATGCTGTGGCCTCCAGATCAGCAGCCCTGCATCTTAAACACTAGGCTATGATTATACATGTCTAAGTTTGTAAAGTGTAGAAGAAAAGTTTACTGAGAAACTTAAAAATTTTGAAGTTCATAAAACATTACTAATCAGGGGGGAGGGGTCAACAAGCTTGACTTTCAGGAAATGAGGAATCATCGCGCAATACATTTGAAAGATTGATTGGGTTTGTTTTTAAGTTTTAAAATTTTATTAAAACAAATAAAACATCCAAAGAAACATATTAGTAATTTTAGAAATTTTGTTTCATGGCAAACTTTTTTCCTGAAACTGTACTGTGGATGTTTAAAACTAACATTTATTTCAGAAGTTTTGCATTATCTGAAAAGGTTTGCCAGATAACCCCATTCTGTCACTAAAGCATCTGACTTGCTTGCAAATGGCAGTTCCATGCTGTAGGCCTATATGTATAGGAAAGCTTTTACTGATCCATTTTTATATAGTTGTTACAACATCAGTTTATATGTTCTTTGTACATTGTATAAGCAGAGCAATAAATGAATATGAATTTCATTAAATTTGCAACACTTAAACTCATTCTTATTGAATTAAAGAGCATGATAAAGCCCAATGAAGCCTGTTTAGACCTGGCACCTATGATGCCCTTTGGCTACCATAGTACTTGAATGATATATATATATATATATATATATATATATTGTTAACGATGTGCTTATTATTATTAATACGTATATTTGAATATGTAAATGTTTCAATTAGGTTTCATTTTCTCCTTTGTGTTTCTCATTGTCTTACATCTTTTTAAAATTTAGAAAATCTAAAACCAAACAAAGTTGAACTAGCGATCAGATCCTATCTGAAAAGGGTTCATGCAAATATTTATATCAGAAACAAGCATAAGTCAAAATCAAATCGAGAGTAAAAAAATATATAAATTACAAAAATATACGAGTGATAAAAATAAAACCACTAAAGACATTCAAACAAAATTGTTAAAAAACTTTACTAATAAAGAGTTAAAACGGATGTAAAAACGAAACACGTCCCAAAAAGAGCTTTTGAACGACACTATATATACGGCATTTGACTGAGTGAGGCCCATGGTGTAATGGTTATCATCTGACCGGCAATCGGAAGATCCCGGGTTCGATTCCCGGGTGGTTCCCTCATTTTTTCATTTGTTTCGTTCTCTCTCATCTTGCGCGGAATATCTCCTATACAAGCGTCGTTCTTTACGTTAATTATACTGCGTGTTTGCAGTTTAAATGTATATAATGTACGACATGCGGGAGGTGCCCCCTTGGGGCATTGGTTTCTGCGCGTATGTAGAAGAATTACGGCATTTGACTGAGTGAGACCCATGGTGTAATGGTTATCATATCTGACCGGCAATCGGAAGATCCCAGGTTCGATTCTCGGGTGGTTCCCTCATTTTTTCATTTGTTTCGTTCTCTCTCTCATCTTGCGCGGAATATCTCCTATACAAGCGTCGTTCTTTACGTTATATATATATATATATATAATATATATATATATATATATACTGTATATATATATATATATATTATATATATATATATACAGGGTGGGCCGAAAGTCTGGATCCATAGGAAAATATTTATTTTAATACATAAATTACAACAAATGGTAAATACTTAAAATGAATATCAACTTTAAC
Organism: Bathynomus jamesi; assembly: GCA_023014485.1. NCBI lineage: Eukaryota > Metazoa > Arthropoda > Malacostraca > Isopoda > Cirolanidae > Bathynomus > Bathynomus jamesi. The sequence goes on along the minus strand of JAJOZX010002536.1, from coordinate 594,399 downwards.
TCGTAAATGCGTATCCGTGATACTGTACAGTAGTTCGTACTCCAGTATAAATACTCAAATACTTTTTTATTTCAGCCCAGAAATGGCTTCGAATCTAACAACAGAAGACCAGGTAGAACTTGTGCTCATGTACGCAAGACAGGGCGCTACACACAGAGAAGTTGCTACCGAATTCAATAGAAATCATCCTGATAAGCATCCAGTAACACATGCGACTGTTGGCAAGTTGTTTAAACGTTTCAAAGAAACAGGAAGTGTACATGATCGACGGCGTTCTGGTCGTCCAAAAAATGCAACTGATGAAAATACCTCTGCAATGGTATGTGAAACTTTAACGAATAGTCCAGTAAAGTCAACAAGAAGATTATCAAATGAAACACGCATCTCGAGAACGTCAATTCGAAGAATTATTAAAAATCATAAATTCCATCCCTAAGTGTCTCGATGTCAGAGGCCGCCAATTTGAGCATTTGTTATAATTTGTTGTTTATACTGGAGTACGAACCACTGTACAGTATCACGGATACGCATTTACGAGTTAAAGTTGATATTCATTTTAAGTATTTACCATTTGTTGTAATTTATGTATTAAAATAAAATTTTCCTATGGATCCAGACTTTCGGCCCATCCTGTATATATATATATATTATATATATATATAAATAATATATATATATATATATATATATATATATATATATATATATATATATATATATATATATATATATATATATATACATATACTATTTAGTCAGAGGTTAATTACTGTACTGTACTGTGCATGTGATTGAAGATCTGACTAAATAGGGTAGGCCTCATCCCCCAACTTGTATACGCTAAAACAGTACAGTATTTACTCATTCACAATATAATTTATAAAAGATTTCTGTATTTTATTAAATACAAACCCTCTCTCTCGCTCAACAAAGTGGGCTACAATCCCAGCCATATATGAAATCGTCTAAAGGCCTAATATTTACCAAAATTCTTATAATCTGTTTAAAACAAAGCTTCACCTGTTGCAGTTGCTGGGCCAGGACCTCATTTTAATTGCTCTGTGACTGGTCAATTTTGTAAATTTTATTGCATTTCTTAAAACATGCTAAGGAGCTGGTTTTCGTAACACGCAATATATCAAGTCACACCAAAAAGCTACCACTCTGGCTAAAAGCATTTTCACAGATTCAGTCTGCAAATTTTCTCATTGAAACATCCCTCAAACTCTAATAAGAAAAAGTTACTTGTGCTATGAAAAGAGACTTAATTGAGAGAGCAGTCAAACTGCTCTTACATATTAAGTTTGAAGATAAGTCTTTCCATTCTACAATTAAGTTGTACCCTTCAGAATGCTTCTTATTGTCACTGAGGAAGTTCGGGAAAATGATATATGAAGATAGCTAATAAAATAAAAAACGAGATTTGATTTGTTAAAATTAACACGATACATCACACGGACATTTCATTCTGAATCTTCCTCAGTGTAAAGTGACCATATTTTTAGGAGCAAAAAGCGGGACACTTCTATTTTTGGAGTTATAAACTAAAATGACTATATTTTCAGGAGCCAAAAGGGGGACACCTCTCTACCTCATATATATATATGAGGTAGAGAGGTGTCCCCCCTTTTGGCTCCTGAAAATATAGTCATTTTAGTTTATAACTCCAAAATAGAAAAATGTCCCACTTTTTGCTCATATATATATATATATATATATATATATATATATATATATATAAAACAATTATTACTTCACTGCTTGTATTTTTCTCTTGAGTATATATATTTATGAAAACCTACAACTCATTGTATTGAAATTAGAAATAAGGCTAATGCTACATTGAATCTAATGCAGAAACATATAGAATATAAATCACCAGAAATTATAAGTAGGCTCTACACTTCATACGTGAGGCCTCTTCTTAAGTATTGCATTCAGTTCAGTAGTCCTTATTTAGAGCATGACAAGGACAGACTAGAAAAAGTACAAAAGAGAGCCACAAGTATGATACCATGTCTAGACACCTTAGTTACAAATTTAGCTTGGATCACCTAAACATGTTTTCCGTAATGCGATGAAGGTTACGAGGTGATATGATAGAAGTATATAAAAAATAATAAATGAGTTAGATAATATAGACTTCTACTCTCTTTTACAAAGGATCACAATGATAGGACAAGAGTCCATAGCCTTAAGCTTTTTCAGTAAAGCTCTAAATCACAGTTAGTCCTCTTGTAAGAAAGTCTGCAGGATTTTGTTTTGCTGGAATGTATCTGAAAGTTATGTCCAAATTTTGTCTAGCCTCTTTAATGTCTTAATCTGTTACGGGCAAAGGCGTTTTTGAGTTTAACTCAGCAGAGTTGATCCATGCCAAGCAGATTTGGTTGATCGTTGTGGTAATACAAATTTCCTGAAAGTTATTAATATTTTTTACTAGTTTATTTGTTAAGGGCGTTACTTTTTATTCATGCTTTACTCTTGGCCTATCTAAGTTTTAGGCTTACTTCATTTTTTATTTCGCAGTCTTCTGAGTCGGGCCTACTTATTATTTATTATGATGAACTTTTTATTTCTGCTTCTTCTCCCTTTCGGCCTTGCAAAATTTACGCGTATGAGCCTATATTTAACTGAGTTGAGTTAGACGTAACTGGGGTATTCTAAGTAATGATGTTAAATTAGGTTTTCAGTGGTTTTCAGGAATAAACATAATTGTGTGTGCGTGTGTGCTTGTATATAGATTTGAGAATATGTTAATGGAACGAATTCTTTTGCTAAGCCAATTGTTTAGTGAATTTTTTAATGTTAATATTGTTTTACTTGATTAATTCTCTTAAAGGTAAAAAGTTAAACGAAACAAGACCAAAAGAACTTTTGAACGCCACTATATATATATATATATATATATATATATATCAGGCATCTTAAATTTAGAAACTACATGAAACGCGTAATAGATAGGACAACATTTCCAAAAACTGATTTCGCATATCTACATTGCATAATTCAGCTCATTGAACACCAAATTAAACAAGAATGACATTTGTAATTTAAACAAAAGCATAAGTTAGCAGAAAATCGGTCACATCATATAACGTTAATAACATAATATTTAAAATTACAATAAACGGATTGTAGAAGGCACAATTATGCGGGTTGTGCCAAAAATTTCCATTTTCTTTTATAAATATGCATAGAAAACGTCGTTTATTGGGTAAGCTAACTAAAACATAAAATCGAATTATATTAACTTTGAGGAGTCTGTTTAAAATAATTAATTGGCTCGTAATCATTTTATTTCTACTAAAATGTGTGTAATCAGTAGTTATCAGAATATATTTGGATACAGGTTGTTAATATTAATAACTTAATGAGGGGTAATGTTTCCATTTGTTTTACATACTGCTTGTCAGTTATATATGATAATATGAGTGACGTGGCAAAATCCCTATAGACCACGTCAAGAAGCTGTCATATTTTGAGGTAATGATGGTATTACATGTTATGAAATACCTTTTATGAAGATTGGCTTCGTTTTTAAACGGGTCTCGAAACTGGTACTTGATTGTGGAGTAAGTTAAGAGCAAGTTTATACATGGAAGTGTGTATAGAGCAGATTACAGCGTTTAAGAGCCGTAAAATAGTAACTTACGAGCTATTTACATACTTTGCACTTATTTTTTAAAATTTGTCTCACGCTTTTTGAGTTTTGATCCCTTGGGGGGGGGGGGGTGAGACGCTTCTTTTAATATACGAATTCCTATATATATTATTAATATCTTGCGTCGATCTCATAAGATCGTGTAATGACTCGGACTTTATGCGATTCCTATGCAAAATAGTATTGTGTGGGATAAATATACTCGTTCTTGCTTATACCTTAAAGGTTTGCCCTGCAGAATATCGTGATACATGTATGTTTATTTTTCATTTATCTAAATGAAAAAAATCTTTAATTGACTTTCTGTATTTAGTAATTTTTAACACAAATTACCCCAAGAAATAGTTTAGTATTATGAGCTTGTATATTACGCAAGAAGGCGTGATATATACAGGGCGTCCCAAAAAAATGTATACACACTTTAACAGCTGATAGCTCAATTGATGTTTCTTTCTTTCCAAGTTAAACCCATTAGAATTAATAATGGCAGTCAGACTAAGCTTTGAACAAAGGAAATTCATTCTAAAATGCTACTGGAAGTGTGAAAACGCAGTTGAAGTGCAAAGACAGTTTAGGAGGGAGTTTCAAACAGATCCACCAACGCGACTTACCATCACTCGAATTAGAGATAAGTTTGAAGCCGATGGAACTGTTCAGAATGTCCACAAGAAGCGTTCCGGAAGACCACGGACATCGACAAGCCCCACAAAGCAAGAAAGAGTACTGGAAACGTATCACCAAAGTCCAAGAAAATCTGTGCGGCAAGCGAGTCGTGAGGTAGGAATTTCAGAATCGTCTGTCCAACGCATTTTGAAGCGCTGTCAATGGAAAAGTTACATTCCAAGATTAGTCCATGCTATTAATGAAGATGATGATCCGGACCGAAGAGTGGAGTATTGCGAGTGGTACTTGGCACGATGTGGATGTGGATTGGACGAAGGGGTTTCGTAGAATACCCTCCGCGTTCACCAGACCTCACACCACTAGACTTTTTTTATGGGGATACTTAAAAGACAAAGTCTACGCTATAAAACCTGCAACAGTCGCTGAATTGAGAGCAGCCATTGAACGAGAATGCACACAAATACCAAACGAAATGTTTCGTGATGTTTGCGATTCCATTGCTTCGCGTTATCAGCAGTGCCTGGACCAGAACGGACGTCAGTTTGAAAACAGGACGTTGACAAAACAATTAAATAATGTCTGTAGATTCTATTACATTTTGAAAATGAAATGTATTTTAATAAACACTGCCTTTATAATTATTTAAAGTGTGTATACATTTTTTTGGGACGCCCTGTATATATTTTATATTCGCAAAATTAACAAAAAACATTTTAACTGGTACTGGCATTTTTATTCAGTAATCCAGTATTCTTTTGGAAATATTTAAGAAAAAGGATTTAAAAGTTGGTTCGTACCTAGACGGGTAGAATATACTGTCTTAAATTTAGCGAAAATTGTGATATTAATAATAATAAAAATAGGAATTAAGTAATAAAATGATTTATTTTAGTTGTGTAAAGAGTGTTTAAATTCTAATTATTTATTTAATAAACAGAATTTCTTTTAAAATATTTAGTTCTCGTTAAGGAAAAAATTCATCTGTTTTGGTAGCGATTAAAAATAAATGGTGGTATTTAGCAACTCTCCCTAATATAAATTAAAATATATGGTGGTATTTAGCAACCAAATGGCTGAATAATATAAGGAATAATTAAATAAATATTGCTATCTGGCAACTCAGCAGCCGATTGGCTGAATAATGTAAGGAATAATTAAACACATTGCGCTACCTGGCAACTCAGCAGCCGATTGGCCGAATAATGTAAGGAATAATTAAACACATTGCGCTATCTGGCAACTGGATGAAGGAATAATTAAACACATGACGCTATCTGGCAACTCAGCCAACTGGCTGATTAGCACCCTATAAGAGGCGGTGGACGGCTGAAGGACCCCATATGAGCTCGGCTTCCAGCCGAGTGAACACCCAACTCTGGGTTCCCACCTCTGGGTCTCTCTCTCTCTCTCTCTCTCTCTCTGCCCCTTTGGGGGGTTCAGCTTGGAGGAAAACTCCGCCTCCAAGTTGCATACCCCTTGCAATCCCATTTTGGGGTTGGCAACAAAGGTTGGCGCACTCTTTTGGGGGGATCAGCTTGGGGGATAACTCCAAGTTGCATACCCCTTGCAACACAATTTTGGGGTTGGCAACAAAGGGGGGTGGGGGTTGGCGCACTTGCAACAAAGGGGTGGGGTTGGCACTATTGCAACGTTGCAATGCAATTGCACTCATACATTTTTCGGGTATACTACTGGTACAAAAGATAAGGAAGAATATAACCGAAATATTTCTTTGTACGAATACTTATGAGCACCACTGTACAATGGTGCGTATGCCCCAGGCTAATGCTACCTCATTGGCGTGATATAAGATCGACAAGTCATTGTGGGTTAAGCTAAGTTAGCTTACGTTCGGTTAAATTAATTTTGTAGTGTGTCGATGTTATGTTTCATTGACGAAATGGGTATAAGTTCGTATGTTCAGCACTTCAGCGTCGTTCTGTTTGAAGATGTTAGCCTTAATAATGTCGAGCTAATCTTTTCTCGACATAAATTTTATCGACTTTTTCATGGTTAAGTTTATTAGTGTTCATAGAATATCCCATGGAAGAAATGTCCATATATTCAATAATAATATAGTGTAGCCTAAATGTGAAGTATAGAAAACGTATCGTACTTTTTTGAGTGCCAACCTTGTGACCAACTGTTTATGGTGTCATACGAAAGAGAGCGCAAGTCAGAAATAAAAGACGAACTCGTTCTTATATTCATTTAAAAAATTGCATCATTGAGGACAATGGCTCGTTGTCAAATATTGGCGAGATAGAGCGGTACGCAATACCTATCTTCTATTAGTTTATGAGATTGGTTTTTAATTAACTAAACTTTTTAACAATAAAAATTTAGGCTTTTTACTTTTTTTTTAAAACTACTTACATTTGGGTTGGTTCGAATTAAACAATTCAAAAGCAATATTTAGAGACTTTCGAAATGGACCATCTATTGGTAACTGTTTATATATATATATATATATATATATATATATATATATATATATATAATAAAACAGGAACACCAGAGAAAATACAAACATCCTTCAAGGTTTAATAGTACCAACGTTTCGGAATCATCGATAGATCTGCTATGTTTTGGTTAAGGTACTAGTTTATTTCATTTACGTTTCAGTTTTAATGCTTTTACTTTTTTTTTTATAATTTTAACTTTTTAACTTTATATTTATTTACCTTTTAGTTTTAATGTTTTACATTTTCTTAGCCACTTTTTATAATTTTTTAAGTTTATTTTAAATTGTTATTAAGCAATTTGTAGTTTGTATGTGATTTGGAATTTTATTGTTTTAGCCCTGAAGATGGAATTAGTGCATTCCGAAACGTTGGCACTATTAAACCTTGAAGGATGTTTGTATTTTCTCTGGTGTTCCTGTTTATTATTAAACTGCGTTTTCCGCGCCACCAACTCAATAGCCGATATATATATATATATATATTATATATATATATATATATATATATATATACGTAAAGAACGACGCTTTGTATAGGAGAATTATCCGCGCAAGATGAGAGCGAAAGAACGAAACATGAAAAAATGAGGTACCCACCCGGGAATCGAACCCGGGATCTTCCGATTGCCGGTCAGATATGATAACCACTACACCACAGGCCTCACCCAAACAAATGTCGTAATTCCTCTACATACGCGCAGAAACCAATGCCCTAAAGGGGCAACCTCCCGCATGCCGTAAGATTTATACATTATAACTGCATGCGGGAGGTGCCCCTTTGGGGCATTGGTTTCTGCGCGTATGTAGAGGAATTACGACATTTGTTTGGGTGAGGCCTGTGGTGTAGTGGTTATCATATCTGACCGGCAATCGGAAGATCCCGGGTTCGATTCCTGGGTAGGTACCTCATTTTTTCATTTGTTTCGTTCTTTCGCTCTCATCTTGCGCGGATAATTCTCCTATACAAAGCGTCGTTCTTTACGTTAATTATACTGCGTGTTTGCAGTTATAATGTATATATATATATATATATATATATATGAGGCCTAACAGAAATTCCTTTTCCTCGCCTCTCTCATGGCTTCAAGATGTAAACAAATCAGTAAAACCCAAACACGTGGGCAGGAACAAGCCCATAGAGAAATGCAGATTTTACTTTGTTCCCGAAATTTGCGCCACAGCTACAATACCACAGCGTCTATACAAGCGCGAGTTCACTTCAGGTCAATCTCATTTGCTCATTGCTCAAGCCTCACTCAGCACTCGCTCTTCTTCTAACAACCTTCGTCATGTAACCACTCGATTTCAGCCGGCCCGCTGACCACGAAACTGAGCTTGATCCGACACGAAGGACATTTCCATTGAGGCCTACCATATTCTATTCCCACCCCGAAACAACATCACTCCTGCAAAACTCAACTGGGCCCCGAGTCTCGCCGTTCCGTCGATGTAGAATTACTTTGTCTTTTATCTTCACCATCAAGTCTCAGATCTGTAAACCTCGCATAGGTCACCAACTCACTTGGCCTCGTGTTTTACTACGTCGTGATAGGCCATTCGTATTCCAACGCCTATAACTTCAACAAACTCTGCCTAACCGCATTAGGCTTCAGAAGTGTCTTTAATACCGTTCAATCTAACTCACGCATTTACGACCACAATTAGGCCTATTTCATTACTGTACCAATACATATTTTCATTACCTCAGTAATTTTCATTGTAATAATGCACAATTTCCATATAAATAACTGTTAATCACTATGAACAAATAATTTATTTATTTTGCTAATTAAACGAAAACTAGTCATTTCTGTCTCCTTTATTAAATATTGTTATTTGGTCGAAAGGCCAAATTGGTGACCCTGTAAATATTTTACTCAAATACGATTATAGTGAGTTTACCGTGAACAGGCCACTCTCTATATATATATATATATTTTTTTTTTTAACTGCAAACAACATACAGTATAATTAATGTAAAGAACGACGCTTGTGTAGAAGAGCGTCCGCACAAGATGAGGAGAAAGAACGAACAAATGAAAAACGAGGTACCTCCCAGGAATCGAACCCGGGATCATCCAATTGCCAGTCCTGGGAGGTACCTCGTTTTTCATTTGTTCGTTCTTTCTCCTCATCTTATGCGGACGCTCTTCTACACAAGCGTCGACCTACAGTTTAATGTGGAATCCAAACCACGCTCCACCAGAAGCCCAGCGTCTTAGCCACTAGGCAACCGAGGGTACCCATTTATCTACCAACCAATTTCTTTATTGTGTTGAAGGATGAACAGCTGGGTTTTGCTGCGCGCTGCCTGCCGTCACCAGGTCTCGATCCCAGGGCCGATGGATTCGTAGTTAGCGACGCTAATCACTATACCACCGAGGCGCATAAACTGTAAAGGTTCTTTTTAAAAGACTTTAACTAAGCTTGTTTGTTATGCTACGTAAATTGCAGTTTCAAATAATACGGTGTGTACACACACACACACACACACACACAGACACACACACACTGTCTTTGTTATTTGGTGTTTCTTGTTCGCATGAGAATGGCAAATACTTTACCGGATATTTTCTCTCTAATCTTTCGGTAAATACGATTCTCCTCCGCGGGTCACTCTGCATTTACTTTCATCTCTGATTTTCCTGTTCAGGTGGTCAGCGATTTTATTGACCTCAATTATTGAAAGGTCAGCTTTGTATATAGGGGTTGAGGGTAGTAAATGCTTCCAAAAGTGTTCTCGTTAAAATTAAATAACGACTTTTGTATAGGGAATATTTCCTTTTTTCATTCTTGTAAACCACCATTTTCTGCGGGTCTACTGACGTGCGAGCCTAGGGAGTCCATCACCCTCTGTTTTGAATGACCATTGGTGTGTAGTAGGATTTCAGCTTATTTTTCCATGGAAAAAGTGTGTGTGTAATATATATATGTATATATACCGGGTGTCCGAGAATTATCTGTACAATTTTTGGCTGTTATTAAAAGTCAACCATGAAGTGAAGAAATTCCAGTGTTGTCCCATTTTACAGAGAATCTCATTAAGTTTTTTCTGATACCACGTTTTGACAAGTTTTTTAGAAATGTACGCGGGTGACAGACATTGATGATTTAAAAGCAAGAATCACAGCTGCTATTGAGCGAATTGATGTGGATATGCTGCAGCGTACATGGCAACATTTGGAGTATCGATTGGATGTTTTGCGAATCACTAATGGTGCACATATCGAATGTTTGTAACAACGTTACTTTAATAAAAGAAACTTTTGAAAATACAGATTCTAAATAATCTTGTTTAAGAATTTTACGTGTGTTATCAAGAATTTTATTAAAAGATGAAATTGTACAGATAATGTTCGGACACACTGGAATTTCTAAAAAACTTCTCAAAACTTGGTATCAGAAAAAACTTAATGAGATTCTCTGTAAAATGGGACAACACTGGAATTTCTACACTTCATGGTTGACTTTTAATAACAGCCAAAAATTGTACAGATAATTCTCGGACACCCTGTATATAATCTGAGTGAATTATAAAAAAGGTTCTGGAAAAACCCTAAATTTACTGTACAACAGATCTTCCAGACTCCTACATAAATTATCCCGGAGATGCTCAGCTTCCCAAATGTTTGCTACCCGCAATGTCCCGAGCTCCCCGGAGATTTGAAGACATGATCAGTACAGTTTAATGCAAAGAATTTAAAAATCAACCAACCCGATTATCCACGCTATTCATCAGTCCTGCCTTATTTCTTCCAAACTATGGAATTCATGGTATGAAAACGTCTGTCTGTAGCTCCAGTTAACCTCGACATTATTGTATTATTTCTCATTAATTGTATATACGTCTATCCTCAGTATGTGAATTGTCATTGTATTATTAATATTTGTCATATGAACTATGGTCTGGCAATAAACTTTTTAATTTATATATATATATATATATATATATATATATATATATATATATATATATATATATATATATATATATATATATATATACACACGATCATTATACATATAGTCATCGTAGGTCATTTTAAGTCAGGGGACTCTGGATTTGGTGAAGTGACCGGAAAGCAGTTTTGCCACTTTATTTTTTTTAATTTGTTTTTGTAGATGGGAGGGAACGGCACTCACCTTTGACCTGATCCAACCAACCAGTTAAGGTACAATACTCGTACTACAGTACAATATTACATAAAATATTTCCACTTCCGATACGAAAGTAATTGAATAATCCTTTTATGAACTGAAAATGAAGTTTTAGAATTCGCTTCTTTTATAATTTTAAACTTTTCCTGTTTGGTTTTGAGCATTTTTCTCGTTATGAACTACGTCAGTTATTAAGTTCAGTCCACAAACGGGCTGTGCAAAACCCCCTTCTCCAACTTTCACCCCAACTACCAGCCTTCGGTCCTGAAGCAAAATTTTGCGAAATTGCTACAACAGATATTTAGACTATTTGTGAGGCCTCGATTCAACTGCAATTTTCTTTGCGAATCTCTCCATTCACCCGATTTGTCTCATAAATTTACTCATTCTCATCACGCTCTTCACCATAGCTGTGTGTGTGTGTGTGCGTGCGTGCACGCGCGCGCTAGCTTTCTTTTTTCTCCTCTTTATTTTGGTTTCCTGTTCTATTATCATAGTTAATGAGATTTGACAAACGAAACAATAAAAATGATAACATGCCGAATAACACGATTGTGAATCCTAACATAAGGAGAGAGTTACAAGGAGTTACAAGGAAAAGAAGTACCTCAAAAGGCCTTCCGGCCCATACCGAGGAGGTACCAATGGCAAAAGTGCCAGGGAAAATTTTCTACACCCTCAAATAGTGTGCAAGATTTGGTCTAACCTTTTCTTGAAATGATCCACAGAGGAACTGTTCACAACTTCTGAAGGTAACCTGTTCCACGTGTCGCAGATCTTATACGTAAAGTAAGTCACACACACTAGTCCTAAACCGTTTCAAATCCAACTTCCAACCATTGTTGCGAGTTGGGTTATCATTTAAACTAAACATGCTTCTAAAATCGACATCGTTGAACCCGCGTAAGAGCTTGAAAACCTCGATCAGTTGACCGCGCAGCCTCCGAGTTTCCAGCGAAAACAAGATCAGGGCGCGTAACCGTCGATTGTAGCCCATATGCCTAACGGAAGGGATTAACTTTGTGAGAGAGAGAGAGAGAGAGAGAGAGAGAGAGAGAGAGAGAGAGAGAGAGAGAGAGAGAGAGAGAGAGAGAGATGTGAAAATTGTAGTTAATTATGGACAGTACAGTTATCGTTAATTTGTAAGGACTAAATTGGAAGATGGAATTAAGTTCCTTTTATTTGAAATTAATTTTATGTTCCTTTAATTAATAAGTTCACTAAAGGTTACTTTTAAACTGTTCTTTTTGTTCGGGTGTTGTTGCCGTTTGGAAGCCTGCCCAATGCCCACTCAGTGGAGGCTTTTTTAATGATAAATGTGGGCCTAGATGTATGTGTATATACATTCTGAGAACCATAACTATATATACAGGGTGATGAACTTTAAAGCGTGCATCGCAAAGTTTGTTAGAACTCTGCAGTGCGCAGTTTTAAATTGATTACCCTTTATATATGTTACGGCCCATTTGGAAAAAGGCCAATATGATGGCCATTTTGCAAATGGGCATTACAATGCCGGCCACTTTGCAAACAGATCGGCATATTGGCCATTTTGCAAAATGGCTGGTTATCCAGTCGGCCATTTTGCGAAAAGGCAGCACTTCAGTTAAGAGATTTAATCCGGTTCGATTGAAATTATTGAAATTTAAATTATTGAATGCCTGGTTAGGTTAACTAAATGCCCGGTTAGATCGACTGTCCGCCCTTGACGATTGGTTAGGTTAAGGCGTGATATTTTCATTAAATAATGAAAATATCACGCCTTAACCTAACCAAATTGTCAAGGGCGGACAGTTGACCTAACCGGGCATTCAGTTAAACTAACCGGGCATTCAGTTGACCTAACCGGCCATTTATTGTCCAGTACAATGTGAAGTTCTGCGTTTCGCAAATGGCCGACAGCATTACCAGTCATTTTGCAAAATGGCCAATATGCCAGCCTGTTTGCAAAGTGGCCTGGCATTTAATGCCATTATGCAAAAAGGCCGGGTTTTTGGCCCTTTTACAAAACGGCCGATTTCGCAAAAAGGCCGTAACATATATATATATATATATATAAGGTGGTATAAATGTGCTCGTAATTGGAACAGGTATAAAGCCAGGAGTGTCAGCAACGCAAACACCGACGCAACACGTAAATGATTACGAACTTGACCACACACTGATTATGATAACACAGAACATTATGCTGCCAGTGGTAATGAACCACGTACGGAAGCCTTGTCAGTACTTGACCCTCAATGGACTTGGAAATGATAATGGAGCTGCCTTACCTTGAATTGGGTGTAGGCCAGAGCGGGACTTTGTTTAAAACAGCGAAACTTTTCTTCAAACTTAATTTATAAATACACGTGTCTTAAACTTATATATATATATGGGATGAATTTCGCACTTAAACACGTGAAATGAATGAATGATGCATACCCACAAGGAAAAAGAAAAAAAATTATTCCAAGGCCTTTCGTGTATTCAGCAGTACACCTCGTCATTCCCTGACAAGGTGTACTGCTAAATACACGAAAGGCCTTGGAATAATTTCTTCTTTTTCCTTGTGGGTTTGCATTATATATATATATATATATATATGGGAATGAACTCAGAATGGTTCCCTGAGGTTTTTTATGATACACACAGACCGTGCATGGAACAAGAAGCTCTTCTAGGAAAATTAAATCCACTGTAGTCCGAATAAATAATGGTAAATGACAAATACTATAGTTTTTTCTTTTTCATGATGCTAGCCCGACGTGGGCAACGGGTCACTCGCAAAGAGGTCCCAAAAATATAGCTTCCCTCACCAGCTATCTGCAAAGCAGATAGGATCCAGCTTTGGGACAGGATCTAGGGTTTAAAGCAGCCTAGCCCAGCTACAATTAGAACCTCAATACAAGCAAAAGACTCGCTGCCTTCACGTCAGATTGAATACATCAAAGAAAAAGGGGTAACTATTATATTTTTAACCAAAAACCAAAACTTAAACCTCAACTGGCAGAATTGAGCGTCCACTTTTCAAGGCACATAACATGTCCGTTTCATGATGGGAACTATAGTATTTGTCATTTACCATTACTTATTCGGACTATAGTGGATTTAATTTTCCGAGAAGAGTTCCTTGTTGCATGCACAGTCTGTGTGTATCATATATATATATGAGGCGTACTTCGCATATTGTCGCCCCTAGGCAGGGAAACTGTCACCACAGTAGCTTATATAAAGTTGTGCCATTTGATATCGCCAGTTTGCTATTAGAGGTTGTTGTTCTTTTTTATTTTAAAAGTTATTTGTGAATCCATTTAATCTGTCAGTGCTTCTAACTTATTTATTTTATATTTTTGTTTTCTTTGCCTTATTTAGGTTGAAATACGACAAAATCTACCGTCCTATACAAGTGTCTATTCTGCCTATGAGTAAATCCGCCTATATATATATATATATATTATATTAGGGTGGTCCATAAGGGGTCATTCAAAAACCACGTGGTCCTTTTATGGTGGTTTTCAAACCCGTCCCCTCCTTGTGATCATTTGTGGTCAATGACTAAAACCACGTGGTCTTCTGATGTCACCCCCACCCTTTCTTAATCTTATGTAAAATGTAAGGTGCCATATTAGATTTCTTATATTATTGATAATGAGGTAAATGATCAATTATAAGGCATATCTTCTAAATAAACTGCCTGAATTGTTTGTTTCTTTAATTGAAAACAATATCTTCACTAAAAAATGTAATTTTGAATGTTCAAAATATTATTTATTGGAGCATACATATTCGATTCATACATATTAATTGGAGCATAATATGATAAACTATTATAAACGTCAATACCCCCCTCTCCCATGTGGCCCTCGGTGGTCAAATAAGGAACCCCCTCCTTCCCTTTAAGGACCACGTGGTTTTTGAATGGTCCCTAACTATATAGGGAATTTTTTTTTTAATATCTCCTAGCTCCCACCCACTGAAGTTGAGAGGTTCTGTGAGAAAATGTTGCAGATAAATTTTCGTTTCGCTCAATTCATATTTAGGGGTCGCTCACGAATTTCAAAATTTATCCTTCTATCACTGTAATAGGTATATGGTATACACTACAACTCCATCGCCTCTGGGTCCCCCCCATCCACGAGCTGATGGATAAGTACTATCCATTCTACGACGGGGGTGTCATGGTTGGCAACCACTCATTGTCGCCCAGTGAAAGAGCTTTTATTGGCATCCGGAAACCTCCGGCGATGCTCCGACACTACTTGCAGCAGATACTGCAGCTGCTCCTTGTCTTTGGTGTGACGGCCACTGTACTGTTGGGCGAGGGTCACAGCTCGCTCGGCGTGGTCATTCACCACGCTGAGGTTTTCCATAACCCTAAGCGCCGCCTGAAACTTCTCCGTTTTTTCCCATTCATCCAGATCTTTGTTCAAGAAACTTGCAGACAATTGCAGTCGTTCGAAGAACCTTATCGAATTCTTCGTCACAAGGCTCTCCAAAGACGAACTGAGAGGCGGGTTGACACGCTTTGGAATCTGCTCTCCACCCTCTTTCTTGTATAGGGCTGCGACCATCCAACGTTTCGTTGCAGGTGGAACATCAGCATCGAAGAAGGCCAATGGAATCATTTCCTCAGAGAGGTACCAAAGCTGTCCTGCCAGCTTCTGACTGGCTGAATTGTAGATCTGCTGTGGATACGACCTCAATGATTCCAAGAGGCAAAGGTCCTGGGCTGGAGCGGAAGCGGCCATCGGAGCAGTGAACCATGCCTTCAGGTAGACTGATACAGCGAAATGCCCATGACTTGCAAGCATGTTTTCTCTTTCGGTGTGAGATGTTGCAATTGCTCCCGGAACATCCACATCTTGATAGAATACATGAACTTGCATATCCAGCGAGCGTGATGCATCGCACATGGGCGCTTGAATCGAATCGGCGATTCAAGATTTCAACCAAGGAAGGCAATGGCGAGTTCCAAAAGTTCCTTGTAATCGTTTCGCTACGTTTCGCGCTGGATTTGGTCTTTGGCGAACTTCAGAAGTTCTTCTCTGACTGATAATAGGGATGGACCAACAGTGGGGTTGTCGACACCTGTTTGGAACTTGCTTTTGTCGATGTAGTTCTACTGTTGCTGGAATCTCTTGAATAACAGAACTTTAGGACCAGAAATTGCGTCATGACAAGCCGTGAACGCGGCGGCGACAACTAGCTCCATGATATGATGCCTGCATGCAAAGTAGAGCAGTTCTTTCTGCAACCTTTGCTCTAGGAGCAAACGACATCCTAAGTGACGGCCAGTGTTAGTAGCGGCAGTGTCGAAACACATTCCCACCACTCTTTCACTTAGTCCCCAAAGTTGCCAGAGATCGAACACCGCTTGTGCCTGCTGTTGCCCACTTCCCGAAGCTATTTTTGGCACTTCCAAGAGCTGGCAGTTGCCATCTGAGGTGGACACTAAGACGGGAAGCCGGTCCACATGCTCGTTGTTGGTAAGGTCTTGCAGAAGCTTTCCGTCCCAGTGCACCACCACTGGTCCGGAATGGAATCCTTTTTGGACCGATTCAGCATGCTGCCTGCGATGATGATCTCGGCTGCGCTTCACAGAGGATCGGCTGAAAGTCAGCTCCTCGAGGTTTTGGCCAAGGCTGCGAGCTGTTTCCGATACAATGTAAAGCGCCATCCGGTCACTCACCCGCGTCCTGTCTAAGGACAGGTCTTGGGGGGAAGAAGGACAACCTCCAGTGGCTCCCTCAAGGAACTCGTCATCGACAGAGCTTGAAGAAGCAAGTTCGGCTGTTTGGGATGTCGAGGCTTGCTCTTCGACTGCTTTCCTCTTTCGGACGTCTTCCTCTGCTTTCCGCTTTGCAACCTTCTGTTCCTTCTCCGCCAATTTTTTGTCGAAGGAGCTATTGTGCCACGCCGACCGGGCTCTTTGAGCGAGAAGGAAGTCGCGATCTTCTTGAAACTGGATCATCTGGAGAGGGTTTCCATGTGCAATGTCAAACAAATTGTTCAGCTTGCTTTTGAAAGACGTCTCGTTTTGGACTTGTTTTGGATTTCGCCTTCCCTTGTTCTTTTTCAAAGCCTGCCACTCTTTGAACAAGACCAAAAGCTTCTCCAAACAGTGGTCCTTCCGGCGTGTTGGTATGCGGGCTCTTTCCCAAAATGAGAAAACTTCCTCCGGCACTTTTTCGGCGCTTTGTTTGGTGTCTTTTTTATTCACAACATGATGGTGCAGAAAAACACCTAGGACCTGGTCATTTGAAAGCAGTAAACTGCCTAAAATCTTTTGGTCCGGTTTGTCCAACAAGTAAAAACCACGTGTTTTGACATGACCGTCACCGTAAGTAAAGGTAACCAATATAAACCAATGTATGGTATACCAATATCTATTAAAATCTATTTCATATAGCTATATTTAACACTCCAACCTGTGAAAGAGCAGAAAACGGCATTAATTAGCACCTGTAATAGATCATAGTAATGAGTGACTCAGAGAAGAACATATAATCCCATGAACTACCACTAATTATGCACCGATGTGAGTGAAATTTCTCACAATTTACTTTCTGCTATAGTGACACAGATTAGGCGGGTGGGAGCTGGAAAAATCGAAAGTTCGATTTTATGGACCACCCTAATATATATATATATACACACACACACTATATATATATATATATATATAAGACCTTTGGTTAGCTTCCGCCCGAATTGTTCATTCTGACGAAGGTCAAGCTTTTCACTCCACCTTAGACCTACAGTTTAACGTGAAATCCGAACCACGCCCATCAGCAGCCAGCGTCTTAACCACTAGGCCACCTAGGGTACCCATTTATCTACCAACCACTTTCTTTATTGTGTGGAAGGATGAACAGCTGGGTTTTGCTGCGCGCCGGCTGCCGTCGGGTCTCGAACCCGGGGCCGATGGATTCGTAGTCAGTGACGCTAACCACTACACCACCGAGGCGCATATATATATATGTGTGTGTACATGTAAAGAACGACGCTTATTTAGGAGAGTGTCCGCACAAGAAGAGGAGAAAAACGAGCAATGAAAACGAGGCATCTCCCGTTTTTCATTGCTCGTTTTCTCTCCTCTTCTTGTGCGGACACTCTTCTAAACAAGCATCGTTCTTTACATTAATTATATTAATTATATATATATATATATATACACAAGACAATTATCGATATATTGCAAAGGCTTGGATATGGATGCTGGAGTTTAAATGTAAATTTTCTATAGTTTTTGAGGAATATTAATTTACTTTTCATCTGTGATTTTTCCGTGCAGAGATTCTTTTGAAGGAAAATGATGTAAGCTATACACCATGTCGATTATAAACCGCATTTTCATGCTTGTAGACTGCGTGGGTTACCCAAGGATAAAAGAAACCTGTATTGATTGTAGGAACAAGTTGTTGAGATATAGCGATACATTTTGCTCCTGGTGAATCATGCACCCGGACCTATAAAGCTAGAGAAATATGCAGTGCAACTTTTTTTATGTAGAAAGGAGGAACCAAGGGCGAATACCCGCAGAAACGCACCCCATAGAAGATGAGAGTCAAAATCAAGTTCCAGAATTTTCGAGATGCCTGGACATGGCGTTTGAAAGACTGCAGGTCATAGATAGGGGGAAAGATGGATTGAGGAAGAGTGTTCCAGAGTTCATCGGTTGAGTAGATGAAAGACTGAAAATACCGATTAACCATTGCGTTAGAGTTGGACAGAAAAGGAATGAGAATGTGTTGAAAATCTGGTACCGTGTGCTTTCCTTAAAGGAGGAGGTATGCAGTTAGAGAGTTCAAAAGAGCAGTGTCCGTTATAATAGCGATAGTAAAGAGAGAGTGAGGCAACACTGCGACGAGGAGAGAGGGATTGAAGAGAGTAAGAGGCGGGGAATTGATGAAAGAAAAAGCCTTTGATTCCACCCAGTCAAGTAGGACTGTGTGGGTTGAGCCACCCCACACGTGAGAAGCGTACTCCATATAGGGGCGGACAAGACCCCTGTACAGAGATAGAAACTGAGTTGTGGGTGAAGAAACTGGGGAGCCGGTATAGCACCCCTAACCTCTTAGAAGCTGTTTTAGAAAGAGAGTATATGTGATATTTCCAGGAAAGATCACGAGAGAAGAAAACGCGAATAATGTTAAGAGAAGAGAAAAGATTAAGTTGTGTATTGTTGAAGGTAAAGGGATAGTCGTGTGGAAGATTGTGACGAGTTAGACAGATGGAGGAACTGAGTTTTAAAGGCATTGAAAGCATCAAGGTGTTTTCTGCTCTAATCAGAGAAAGTAGAAAGATCAGATGTCAGGTGTACCGTAGCCGTTCTACGCGAATCATGGAGTGATTGTTGAGGGGGGACGCTCTGTGAAGTGGGTGGAGAAGTGAAGAGTGGAATCATCAGCATAGAAGCGAATAGGACAGGAAGTGCGACTTAATATATCATTGGTAAATAAAACGAAAAGAGTGAGTGACAGGACAGAAATCTGAGGAACACCACTGTTAACAGCTTTAGGAGAGGAACAGTGGCCATCTACAACCGCACCTATAGATCGGCCAGAAAGGAAATCACAGATGAAGGCACAGGCAGAAAGATAGAAACCAAAGGAGGGAAATTTGGAAATTAAAGATTTGTGCCAGACTCTATCAAAACTTTTGATATGTCCAGCGCAATAACAACCGTTTCACGGAAATCCCGAAAGGAGGATGACCAAGAGTCAGAGAGAGATGCAAAAAGATCGCCAGTAGAGCGTCCCATACGGAACCCATACTGACGATCTGAAAGAAGATTGCGAGAAGTGTTTAAGAATCTTCCTATTAAGGATAGATTCAAAAACTTTGGAAAGGCAAGAAATCAAAGTAATTGGACGATAGTTGGTGGGTTGAGAGCAGTTACCCTTCTTTGGGACAGGCTGAATGAAAGCGAACTTCCAGCAGGAAGGGAAAAACCAGATGAGAGGCAAAGACGAAAGAGTTTGCATAGGCAGTGTGTCAGCACAGAAGCAGTTCTTGTTAACAGCAGGAGGAACACCATCAGGACCGTATGCCTTCGTAGATTTTAGCCCAGATATGGCAGAAAGAACATTTTTGGAAGAGATTCTAATTTCAGACAGAATTAATTCAGAGGGAGGAGATGGAGGAACAGCATCGGAATCGTCCATGGTTGAGTTGGAGACAAGTTTGAGCGAAAAGTTCAGCTTTGTTACAAGAAGAGACGGCAACTGAGCCGTCGGAATGGAAAGGGAGAGGGAAAGAAGAAGTAAAGTTGTTGAAGAGGTTCTTAGCTAGATGCCAGAAAGAGCATCATCTTTCGTCATCTTTCGTCAGATGAAAGAATTTTTGGCGAGTCGAAAAACAGATTTTGCACAATTCCGGGCAGAAATATAAGCTGAGTGAGACTTAGGAGTTGGGTGTTGACGGTACCTTCTGAAAGCCTCCTCTCTATTGCGGACAGCAATAGAGCAAGTAAAGTTAAACCGAGTTGTTTTGCATTACTAGTAGGAATAGAATATGGAATGTACTCCTCCGTGCCCGAGAGAAACACCTTCGTGATGCGCTCATCACACTCGGAAGGGCCCCAGTCATGAAAGCATTAATCATTCCATGGGAAATCAGAGAAATACTGCTTAAGGGCCTCCTAATCAGCGGCGGCAAAGTGCCAAAGGATGCTCCTCTTCGAAGGATCCAATTGCCGAATTGGATAAGCGCACGCACTTGAAAAGCTGATGGAGTACTCGTTTGAATACGATAACTCAAAGTATTCTAGTGGTGATGAACTACAGTACATCCGGAATGCTCGTTTGTGCATTGATCCCCTATGTACTTGGCAATGATGACGCAAGCTGCTTGTACCCTGAATGGATGTATGGGTGGAACGGTGCTTTATGAAAGAGCGAAGCTTTTGCTATCTGCATGAAGCTAATTTGTAAACAACCTGTATTCGAAGTGTTGACTTCCCCCTATAAAAAAGAAATCAATAAACTAGAAATCCAAAGAAATTTCACAGCCAAGATTGATGGTTGCAAAGAACTCAACTACTGGGAAAGGACTACTCGGTACATTAAATCTGTATTCGCTAAAAAGAAGAAATAGGTACACCGTAATATACGTATGGAAAATAATAGAAAAACTAGTGCCTAACCTCAAACTAGACCCCGTAACCATCTAAACACTGGAAAATAGTAAAGATAGAATGTGTGCCGTGTGGTGTTACCGAACTAAAGACCAGACAAGGGACAGCCTCAACTCTGAAAGGAAATAGCTTTGTTGGTAGTGAGCTTAGACTATTCGACCAGCTACCCAGACACATCCGAAATATTACAGATGTCAAAAATAGTCTTTAAAAGATTAGACGCCTGGCTCAGGATGGTTCCGGATGAGCTGGGTGTACTTGGATATGTGAGGTTACAAGGTATATATATATATATATATATATATATATATATATATATATATATATATATATATATATACTATATATGGAATAACACGTATGCTGATGCGTGTTACTCCATGTGTGGGACCCCAGTGCTATACCAAAGAGTTTTGAATTAAATGGTATCGTTACCTAATCGAGCGCGGGAGAGTTGACATAAAACACCTCAGGACGCGAAGCGTTAAAAATTTCATTGATCATTTAATTACACTACAGGTTGTATTAACTTTTATCTCGTTGTAGTGTGATGGTTGTGCTCGTAATTCTTCGTCAGGAGGTCCTGAGTTCAAATACTGGTGGAAATATATTATATAACCTTGGTATTTGCTTCCGCCCGAATTGTTCATTCTGACGAAGGTCAAGCTTGTCACTCCACCTTAGACCTACAGTTTAACGTGGAATCCGAACCACGCCCCACCAGCAGCAGCCCAGCGTCTTAACCACTAGGCTACCCAGGATACCCATTTATCTACCAACCAATTTTTTTTATTGTGTGGAAAGATGAATAGCTGGGTTTTTCTACGCGCAGCTTGCCGTCACCGGGTCTCGATCCCGGGGTCGATGGATTCGCATTTAGGGACGCTAACCACTACATCATCGAGGCGCATACATACTAGGGTTTCTCATTTTTAGGGGTTTTCACTATCCCAGTTTTCCGGGACAAAATTGGCCATCGTCCCGAAATCTCGGGATTTCCGGTTTATAAAAAAATAATGATAATAGTTTTAAAATGTTTAACCATTAGATAAATCTAGATTAATAGGTTAATATTTAATATAAATATGTGAATATTTTAACCCTTTAATGCCCAGTGTGTGAAATTTTCATCGTTAACTTTGGAAGCAATTTTAGACCTTCCAGTTCCCAATGTGTGAAATTTAACACATTTCGTATTTTATTAATTATGAACAATAAAACTTTGTAAAATATATTTTTCAATTATTTTGGGTCCAATTAAACGATTTTTATATCCCAATTTCTTTTTTTTTACTTTTCGACTTAATTTGGGTATGAAAGGGTTAACACAATAATGATAAATACTGAATAATAAGGATAGAGCCTTGGCCGAGTTTCAAATACTGCACAAACATAAATACGATATATAGCCTAGGCGGCTATGCCTACAATGCTAATTTGTAGCTTTGCACTTCAACAAAAATAAATTATATTGTAGTGTAACTCATACGAACACACCTTTTATATACTTCTAACTAATTTTTAGTAAAAAATATATCAACAGCAAAAGGTGTGCCATTGAATTTAAAATAATAACCGCATTTAAAATCCACTAAAACAAAATGTTCGATTCAGGGAAATCAAATGACTGGCTTTCAGTCCGAGTCAATCATCAAAAATACCAATCATATTACACACGCACAACATAATACAGGGCATATTATAGGCACTATTCGAGTTGTACAACGCAACGTGATTCGTGCTATTATAAATTTGTCACCATAGTCTTTATGTTTGTATTTTCTAGATACAGTAGCAAATTAATGTAAAACTATTTGAAATAACGTTTTTAGAATACTTTGTAAAACTCGGGAAATCCCGCGATTTGCTGCGCATATATATATATATAATATATATATATATATATATATATATATATATATATATATATATATATATATTATCTGTCCAATTATTCTTTTTGCTCTGTTTACTGCTATTTTATTTTGTGTTTGAAATTTCGGGTCATCAGTCATTACAGCACCTAAATCTTTTGCTTTAGAATTTCTCTGAATTTCCTGTCCATTTGGGGTATATTATTTCATGGATTTTAGGTCTTCTTTCATACCTTAACAGTTGAAATTTCTGTGTTTTTATATATATATATACAGTATATAACAGAAATTTCAACTGTTGAGGTATGAAAGAAGGGAAGACCTAAAATCCATGGAATAATATACCCCAAATGGACAGGAAATTCAGAGAAATTCTAAAGCAAAAGATTTAGGTGCTATAATGACTGATGACCCGAAATTTCAAACACAAAATAAAATAGCAGTAAACAGAGCAAAAAGAATAATTGGACAGATAGTGAGAACCTTTAAAAGAAGAAGGGATAGCAATATAATGATTCCTCTATTGAAAACACTGATCATATCCAAATTGGAATACTGCTCGATCCTAACATCCCCATATAAGAAATAAGACATAGTCAGGTAGAAGGGATTCAGAGAAGCTTCACAGCCAAGATCAATGGATGCAAAGAACTAAATTACTGGAAAAGGTTGTGAATTAAACGATATTCATTTGAAAGAAGAAGAGAGAGGTACACTATTATTTACACTTGGAAAATAATGGAGGAACTAGTCCCTAATCTTACTCTGAACCCTATAACCCCCCAAACAACAATGGAAAATAGAAAAGGAAGATTGTGTTGTGTTCCCAAATCAAAGGCTAGACAGGGAACATCCTCAACCCTGAAGGAAAATAGTTTTGTTGTGAAAGGATCAAGACTGTTTAACCAGCTGCCCAAGGAACTAAGGAACACGAGTGGTGTTGCGGTGGATATCTTCAAAAGAAGATTAGACCTCTGGCTCAGAACAATCCTAGATGAGCCAGGCGTACCTGGCTATATAAGGTGGAGAGCCCAAGAAACTAGCTCTACTTCACCAGGCCAACTCGAGAGGAGGGGCGACAAGCTTGACCTTCATGAAATGAGGAATCATCGCACGGGACATTTGAAAGGTTGAAAGGAAAGGTATATATATATATATATTGGCATCAATACATTCTGTTTTAATGCTTCATAAGGTGTTCAAACTTTTAATAAATTCGTGAACTTTGACCTTCCAAACAGGAAATCGTATGCATTTAAATGTTTCAGTTTTTACAAAGCTGAATGATGGTATCAGTTTATAAATGTATAAGTTTTCAATATGGTTCGGCATTTCTATATTGTTTGCTTAATTTGGCTTACGTGGATCAGATTAATATTTTCATTTCTTTCCGTATTTTGCCCGCATTTGCTCATAAAGAATAACTGCTAAATTTTTATAACGTAGAACCTATAACAAACTAAAGCTATTGAAGTCCCGTAAATTACTCGGTTTTTATAATGTCATGAGTTAGTATTTGGAAGGTAACGGTAGCAAACTTCTTTATTGGTTGATATACGAGTACTCGCATTCTCTATTACTGTATAGTCATAATGTTACTCACCCATAATCGACAGATTTAAGCCTCGTTGAAACCATTTATCACGTGATATGACCTTTTTGTCTCTATTTCTCCTCTAAGTCTATAAGTAGATTTGGAGGAAACAATACTGTGTATTCTTAAAAAAAGAATTTTGTGTACTGGACTCCTCAGAGCCTATTTAGCTGTTTCGAACACAGTTAGGTAGACCAGCCATGAGTGGATCCTAGGGGTCTTTGTTGGTCTGAAACATTATAACATTACATTATAACAATATATATATATATATCTTGTGTTCTGCTGTTGTGGGGTATGTGCTAAATCCATAAACAAGTATATATTTTTAGTTCAGTATAATAAGAGTGGCCAAATTTTCAAGTAATAATGAGAAGTGTGCGTATTCTTTCTGCTTCAGATTAATGACAACTGCACCAGAAATATTTTTTTTTTACATTTGGGTATAAGAGTATTATATCCATCAATGTGGTTGCCTTAAGCGGGGACACATTGAAGTACACCAACTTTACGGCTTAACGAATGTTGATGGTAGGCTAATTTCGTATATTTAATATTTCCAAAGTTGATTACTTGGAGATAATTAATTATTATTATTAATAATAATAATAGTAATATTTATTATTATTATTAATTATTAAATAAATATTGTATAAGGGGAGACTTCCGAAATAATGGCAGGCAAATATTTTTAACTTTGATTCCAAGAAAGCAGCCGGATTTTATTTACACAAGAATTGCTTAACCTTTCAAAATTGGTTACTTACATATCCATGTACATCCAACTGATGTGAAAGTACTTGAGAGTATATATATATATATATATATATATACACACACACTTGTGAATCAAGACCTTATGGTATTCTTAGTTCTGGAATGCAAGATCATTTCATTTACGGCATTAGGGTCATAGAGCGATTATGACAAACTTGTTGTGTATGTGGGAAAGATCCGTCATGTCAGTGAATTCATCCGAACATAAAAATGAAAGAAACGAAGTAAAAAAATAATTTAAACTTTTATTTACTTCCTTTTATTTTTTTACTTCAATTCGGCCATCTTGAAAATTGGGTGTGGTGAAGTTAGCCACTAAATTTCGGTTCTATAAGAACACATCTTTTTTTGTGTACATATACGACTGTTGGTTATATATATATATATATATATATATATATATATATATATATATATATATATGGTAACATCGTTTCCTTATAAGCGAAATGAAGACACTTAGGTTAGGGGTTCGAGTCCCGATGTTGCTGATAATAATTAACCAGGAGCTAACGCAATGGGCCGCATTAGTTGGCCTGAGCATTGTGCCAATATCTGGCTCTTCTCATACATATATATATATATATATATATATATATATATATATATATATATATTATAAGAAACGATCTTCTGAGACGAAGCACTTTCATGTTTACTTTTCAACAATTCATTCGATGATTTTCATCGTTCATAGATTAAGGAGGAAGTAAAGTTTGAGACAACCCTTTAGTGATGGAACACGAATTGCCAGAGGCTTCCTTTGTCGACTGTTATATTGGGGTTGGAGATTAGTCTGGGTGGCAACGTTTCACCTATACTTCTTTACTCAAATAGGAAGGCGGAAAAGAAAGTAAGTTTGAATGGTAGAATAAAGTAAAAGGTACACTCCAAAATCATAGAATGAGAGAGAGTGTGTGAATTCGGAAACCGCAAACAGCGCTGCATCGTAAGTCGAAATACCATACTAAATCGAGGTGTGTGTGTGTGTGTGTGTGTATATATATATATATATATATATATATATATATATAACCCAAATATTTAAAGGTCATTTTTAATTTAAAAAAAAATAACATCAAAATCTAAAACATTTTTGTTCATATATCGCTAAAAGGCCTATTACGCATTCTTCGCAAAGGTTCAAACCCTGTGATTAGCCTTTAAGGAAAGAACGAAATGCGTGGTGCAAGAAGAAAAATAGAAAATGGGCCAAAAATTTTACTTAAATTAATTATCGTTCAAATAGTTTCCTATTTATACGAGATACGCAGTATCATGACTAACTAATAGATACCGGTATAGGCACGGTATCCACCCTCAATTTAGCCTATAATTATGAAACCAATGATGCTTGTGTAATATACGTCCTATATTGCATACCTAATTTTAGTATGCAGTGATAACCAATATGCGCAGTAATAATTTCAATTTGTGCAGTGATAAATTGAAAATCTCTGAAGTGATAAATTAGGGTCTATATCGGATCTAGAACCGAATGTATCACTGCACAGATTTTCAATTTATCACTGCACAAATTGAAATTATTACTGAGCAAATTGGTTATCATTGCACACTAAAATTAGGTATGGTATATTGATTATGCAAGTCGGAGAGCGTCTCAGTAGGGCTGCACTCCACACTAACGTCATCACACGTAACTACAGTGACTGAATTATTGTGTGTGTGTAGGGTGTAGTTCGTTGGTTGAAAGTTCGAGGTAATGAAATGGCTTTCATATATTGTATTTATATATTTATGGTTTAGAGATGACCTAGAAGTAGAAAGTTAGCCCACAGTAGGGATACACCGGATATCAGATATCAAGTATGATCCGCCGGATACCAGAAATTAATTAACATTTTAATCACATTTTGCTGATAAAAAACTTCATATTTCAAGTTTTTGTGTTTACAGTAAACCCTCATCCAACGCGGGGGTTAAGTTCCTCGAGAACGGCGCGTTAGGTAAATCCGCGTTGGACAAACTTAATACCTTGTGGCTTATGGGATAAATGGGGATACGTGAACGCGGCCGCGTAAAGTCTCCCATTAATACTTAGACACGTAGATTTTTTATTCACACATAAATGAATTTCCTACCTATAGTGTATATGAAATAAGAACATAATAAATTCATAAACATAATGATATTTACATATAATAAATAGAAATATATTAAATGAAAATAGTACGTATCTTTTCTTCACTCTTTCGGATGGTGTGTATGATAGACTCATTCACGTGATACTCGCGGCCAAGTGATGTTATGCTCATACCACCACGCAACTTATCTAGAATATTTTTTCAGCTAATGTCATAACCTTACGACTTTTCTTCTCTTCACTATCACTTGCAGATGCTTTACGTTTTGGTACCATACTGCTGTCTAAGGGTAATAGCAAAAAACGGCAAAATACGACAAAAACAATCCAACACAACTTCACTGAACTTAACGCGTTAGCGGGACTGAAACAAAAGGTGACGCGAGAGGGAGGGAGATGCGGGAGTGTTGGAGAGTGTAGGAGAAAACACTAGAGCGCGCATTGGCACGCGTACAGTACTACTGTATTAGAGCGTGTTTGGCGGATCGTGTATAGTCAAATTTTCCGCTTTCGGCAAATAATTGTTCGCATTTATTTTTCCGCGTGTAAGCAAATTCACGCTAGACAAACAAGCGTTGGACGAAGGTTTATTGTACTTTATTTTATTATGACTAATGCCAGGCGAGTTTTCCAGCTGTGGGAAGAGCCATGTGCAATAAAGGGCAAAATTTAACATTTATGATTTTCTTTTATACAAAAAAACACAGTTAGATTTCTCTAAAATTTAGCAGAACTAGGTCCAGTCAACTTTGCCTCTTTTCTTTCCAGCATTGAATTCGAGATTTTCCCCCAAAATATGGAAAATGTAAAATTGTCTATTAAGACAATTTGTCTGAAAATTTAATATTCTTCTATCTCCTTTTTGGTTTTTTCTGATTTAAATTCTGTTCTAAGCCTACTAATAACACATATCCTAATTATTTAAATTTAAATTTTATGCCCTTACGAATACATGATCCGGCCGGATTATCCGGCAAAAATAAAAAGCCAGCTATCCAGTATCCGGTTATCCAGCTATATTGTGATCTGGCACATCCTTAGCCCACAGGGCCACAGAAAACTAAAGAGGTCCTTTATAGGCTGTAAAAACTGTATATCGTATCTCCTCTTCTACTTGAGTTTGGTCCGACAAATGAAAGTGTTTGTGGTACGACAAGATTGAAAGTATGTCAGCGTTAAAATTAAATGCTTTTTACAAGCACTGAAAGAGGATCAGGATATGGTGAACCTACATAAAATTTGTGAAGAGTTCTGTCCATTTATTAATTTTGACTATCAATCGTTTAGATCTGTGAAATAATAATGAAGACTTGACTTGGGTTATATGATTACAGAATTGGTAGCGATAGCCAGCTGATTCTTAGCCGAGCTGGGTTAGGTCTATTAGTATATATGGATGAGTTGTGTCGTTTCGGCGTTACGACAGTACCTACGACAAACCCAACTCATACGAGAGTAGGCCTTGAATTTACAGGATGTTAACCACGACCATCTTTCGGTCTTGGGCCTACCTTTCTTTAAACACCGATTTGATTTATATAATTAAGATAAGCAGAATTTACCACACCCATTGGGAACTTGGGAACGATACAACCACACTTTAGGTTAGCTCCTTGATGACGGCGTCGCTGGTCCCAACACATTCGTTTTGTTTGTAAATTGTCACTGATCCAGTTGTGGTCATTACTTGAACCACAGATAAGTCACAATAGGGTATGAAACACGTTGTTAGAAAAATATTATTATATACTTAAGTCACAAGTATTAAAGGTAAAGTAAAAAAATATATAAGCAATATCTTAATTGGCTTAGATCGAACTTTATTATTAATTCAGTAGGAAATTCCCGTGAATTGCCCGGGAAACTGTTTGATTATTTAGCTCTACTTTTCTTTCTCTGGCTGTTTCCAACTATCCTGCGGTCTTGTGCGCTCCAGTCTTCTTCATGTAACCACTCGATCTCAGTCGGCCGGCCCGCCGACCACGAAACGCAGCTTTATCATACACGAAAGGTGATCATCTCCGTTGAGGCCTACTACTATTTCATTTCTGCGGAAACAACATCACTTCTGCAAGATTCAACCGGCGTCATCCTGGCCTTTGCTTCACACAACATTCACCCATTTCGGCCTGCGAATCTTCATTTCCTTTCAACAAGTATCTCATCACGCAATCTGGCTCGTAGGCCCTTCCGTCTTCAGAGTTACCTTCGTCAAAACTCAGGTCTGTAAACCTCACATAGGCCACAAGCTGATTGGGCCGACTGAACTCTTCTTTCATCGTGCCAAACGGTTTTGCGTAGCCCACAAACTCAATATACTTTCAGCCAGATCGAATAACGTCTTCAAAATGTCTTCAATACCGTTCAGTCTAACTCAGGCATTTATGACCCGCAGTTAGGCCTATTTCATTACTGTACCAATACCTTATTGTCATTAGTTTAGTTATTATTGCTTTTAACACCATTGTATCATCTAACTCTTATCCTGTATAAAATCATTCCTTATTGTCGATAATCACTTCATTGTAAGATTCAGACATGTCAACTCTCACGGATTTTAAGTCTCAAACTCCCTTATGTGAGATGTTTCCAGTTATCAAAATCAGGCAAAATTTCATGGATTTTCATACTTCAAGGTTGGACGTCTCTGATTAGATTGCACAATTTCCATATAAATAATTGTTAATCACTATGAACAAATAATTAATTTATTTTTCTAATAATTAAACGAAAACTACAAACTCATTTCTATATCCTCTATTAAGTATTGTTTATTTGGTTGAAAAGCCAAACTATAAATTGGTGACCCTATAAAACATTTCATTCCATTTTTACTCTAAATAATATAGGGAGCCTACCGTCGCATAGGCCACTATATAACTTATGTGACCTATTTGACATTATTAAATGATTTTTATATATATTTCAAGTACTATTTGAACATTAAGACTATTTACGAATACAAGTACATGATTAGATGAACTCATGGTGTGGCATCACGTGGTCATTTTGCTCACACCCTATTGGTTGAATAAAACGTCACATGTTCCAGTAAGAACACGTTGAGACTTATCTGAATGTTTTCGTGCAGGAAGTCGCGTATACTTTTTTGGGATTTACCCGAGGCCTACTTGGAATTTATATCATACCAAACTTGTCTTTCATTTACATCAAAACTTCTACTATATTTTATATTAGTAATAAATTCCTCATTTTAGCAAACCCAACGTTTGCTTGCATGAAGTTGAGCTGCCTTATGTCGAGGATGTTTGTGTGAAATTCTATTTGCGTCATATAACACTAGGCAACAAATTTCAACTTTTTTTGTTACAGACACGTGAACTACTGATTCCTACTAAAGCGCTGATGCTGATTTCAGATCTGATAAAATTTCTCTATCACGTCCAGATTTTGTGTAACCGAAAACCCCTATTTTTCATTTTTTTTTCTCACCCGCTTCTATTACGAAAGCCGTCTAAGCTACTTTTCCGTGCCACGTTTTATGTTAAGCATACTTAAATAATTAGTGAACAGGGATGTCTTTCCTCCTTTATTCTGGCTTAAGACAGACAGCGGAATTCCGCTGGCGGAGTTACCACCCCTGCGCCCAACCATCCACCCAAAGCGCGTTAGTATTTTGTTGTTACTACTGAAAGGCAAATTCCTGTTCTTAAGTGAAACTTTGGTGTGTCCTCTTCCTTTGTCGCTTGTAGGATGACGAGCTCTCCTTCTGCAGGAACCAACAATAATCTCCCATCATATTTGGGTTGAAATTACCTTGGTATCTGTTTTCCATAACTGAGATCTGTTGGTGGAAGCGCTCACCATGCTCGTCACTTACAGCCCCAAGGTTGGCCGGGAAGAAGTCAAGATGAGAATGTAAAAAATGAATTTTCAAAGACATTCTGCATCCCATTATTTCCTAAGATTTAAGCATGTTTTCTACGAGTTTATGGTGGTTTTCAGCTTTGTGGTTTCCAAGAAAATTTTTGACAACTTCAACGAAAGATGTCCATGCTCCAAGTTCATTCTCATTTAGGTTAGATGGAAACGATGAGTCGTGGATGACACTGCGGATCTGTGGTCCAGTGAAAACTCCAGCTTCTAGCTTAGCATCTGTCAATATTCCTTTGAATTTATCCTTTAAATATTGGAAACCACTACCTTGATGATCCATACACGAAATTTTTCATAAGGCCAAGTTTAATGTGAAGTGGTGGAAGATGTACTTTCTGAGGGTCAATAAGTGCTGGGTGTTTCACATTGTATTTACCAACAACATGTTCAGTTCTAGATGGCCAATCATGTTTTTTGTAGTGGTTCTTGTCATCTCTGCTGTTCCATAGACACAAAAAGCACATATGCTTTGTGTAGCCCAACTGTAACCCAAGAAGTAATGATACAACTTTAAGGTCGCCACAAATATTCCATGTGTGGTCCTTATATTTGATGAGTCTTAGCAGCAGTTTCATTGATTCATAAGTCTCATTAAGGCCAGTGGCATGTGCTACAGGTATTGAAGGTTTTTCATTGCCGTTGTGCAGTAATACAGCTTTAAGGCTAGCTTTACTAGAGTCAATGAACAGTCTCCATTCTTTTGGATCATAGCGACAGCCAATCCCTTGCATCAGACCACTGATATCGTGGCAGAAACAAACGTTTTCTTCCTGTAAGTAAAATGATGAAAACTGCAAATGGCGATGGCGGAAATGGGAAACTTTGGTGTTTGGTTGGAGAAGATTAAATTCTTGAAGTCTTGAACCAAGCAACTCT
Organism: Bathynomus jamesi; assembly: GCA_023014485.1. NCBI lineage: Eukaryota > Metazoa > Arthropoda > Malacostraca > Isopoda > Cirolanidae > Bathynomus > Bathynomus jamesi. The sequence goes on along the minus strand of JAJOZX010002536.1, from coordinate 562,250 downwards.
GCCTTTTCTTTTGGTAATTCCAAATCGCGCACTAAGTCATTTAACTCCGCTTGACTTAACAAATGTGGGAAATATTTGCATCTGGAACATATATGCCATCTTTCCCTGTTTCTATATCACTAGCAGAATCTTCAGATGAACTGCTGTCTGTTATCGTTGCTGGTGGAACTGGTGGTGGATTTGTTTCATCATGTGGTACTGGTTTCATTGCTGATTCGCAGTTTGGGTACGTGATCTTTGATTTGTTTTTCTTTGTGAAACCAGCAATCTTTGTCAAACATAAATAACAATCATTGAAGTGATTTTTCGGCTCACGCCAAACCATGGGGACTGAGAACGGCATAGCTTTTCTTTTACCATTCATCCAAGCTATTAACATTGCATTGCACTGTGCACAGCAAATATGTGGTGCCCAGTCCCTCTGTTGGTCTCCTAACTTACAGTCAAAATAACACTTGTAGGCAAGTTTAATCTTTGTTATGTTTCTACGTTGTGGCTTAGGTGTATATTGTCCACAGACAAAGCAGAAGTTGTCTGGGTGATTTACACAAGCACGTCTATTTGATGCCATTTTGAATTACCATACAATATCTGAAAAAACGTAGAAAGTAATTATTACGATGTGCAAAATAAAAAGAAATACACACCGTAGTACAAAACAAATGCTATAAAAACACACAAGTCACCACAACCTGTCACTTGCTCATCAGCAGAGAGCTTCAACAACCGTTCTGCTTGACTGTCACGTAGCGACTGACCGTTGGGCCGTTGCCCGTTACTATGCTCTTGACTCAGTGTTGCCAACTCGGGATAAATTTTATTTATCAAAATTGTTCGAATTTGTATATAGTTGGCAAAAAAAATTGCTTTAACCTTGAAAAGCAAGTTTCATATTACTGGCATTAAGCCGATTAAAACCAAAATCTGGACGTGGTAGAAAATTTTACTAAAAGTGATTTGCATTTTACACAAAATCTAGACGTGATAGAAAAAATCTAATTATAGATTTGAAATCAGCATACCGAAATTAGCTAGGAGCACCTATTTGGTCTTCTGTAACAAAATCTTTGTTGCCTAGTGTAATCTAACCAAATAAATGCCAGGGGTACATAAGCAGTTAAGTATAAATCGCACTGATTAATATGAAAAAAGTCTTTTTAAAAATAACATAAAAGCCTATGCAATAACAATGCTTTAATTAACTAAAGTTTGAAAGAAAAGCTATCGCAAAACTGTAGTTGTTTTCGATTTGTTTTTAAAATCTGATTTCGGCCTCATCAACCTCCAATGTTCAGGTTCACCAAAGGTTTCTCATTTGCCGTTGTACAAAGCGACAGTAGGACAAAAAGTAGCAGTGCGCGTGAACTGCGTGAAACGTTATTTCGCGAAGACAAAAAAGAACTTGTGTGAAATGCTGCATCGTAGAATTAGACTATTTTTGTGTATAATTTAGATTGTACAGCGCACACCTAATTTTAGTGTGCAGTGATAACCAATTTGCGCAGTAATAATTTCAATTTGTGCAGTGATAAATTGAAAATCTGCGCAGTGATACATTAGGTTCTATATCGGATACAGAACCTAATTCATCACTGCACACTAAAATTAGGTATGGTATAGGCGGCGTACAGCGTGAACTCAGTCATAATTTGTGTAGTTGAATTGTCACTACCTCTTAACTGAACACTCGTTAACCGGTGTTAACTGGGTCTAAAGAATCGTGAAAACCCAATTAACAGGTCCAGATAACTAAGTTTGTACAATAACGACTCTCTTATACACACATTTCAGAAGAGATCAAAAGGTAACAAGGAGAGTCCTGTTTCATATGGAATTGATGGGCTTAAGAAGACATTCGTAAAGAAGATTTGTAGTGTTTTTTTAACTCTTTGAATGACAGTTAACGAAGTTCATCAAAACAAGTGAAGGTCACGTTTTATAGAAAGAAAATTTTAACTCACCTGCACAAGTGCATATCCTCTACATAGATGTAGGCAACTATACTGGAAATAAAAGCTCCTAATGTTCACAAAAGAGTGGGTTTGATTTCCCTGTTTCACGCGTGCCATTGTTGAAATTCCTCTAGAAAAAGCGAACACTGAAGCTAATTAAAATAAATGGTAAATGATTATTTTATTTGCCAAAGAAAAAGGTATAAAAACTATGAGTCAATTTTACGTTTTTACGAAATTGGGCGTAAAAGTTCTAACACCGTATATATATATATATATATATATATATATATATATATATATATATCAGTCGAAGTATGAAGAGTTAAACAACTTTTCACATGGAGCAGCTTTCGCTCATATGCCCATTTCAGGGTACGAACAGCTCGCAGCAGCATTGCCAAGAAAATAGGAGGTCAAAATACTGACGAGCCTTTCGTACGTGGCTCATCCCGACTGAAAGCAATAATATTAATACTCTCTCTTAGTGTAGTCCAAAGAACATCCATATCCATACTCAATTTATTGCAGTTTTCCTTAGTTTGTATTGAAGACACCCCCTAGTTATTATTAGTCCTGGTGCATGATTCTTCAAGAGCAAGATACACGGCAAGTTTGTGTTTCCTCCTTAAGACATCACAAATTTACCTGTATCAATCACAGTCAGTGCTTAATTTGTAAATGAAAAAGAAGTGGAACGCAGGTGAAGCCCTCACAGTTAGGGGGTCTGGGGGAGCGCTGTAAGCTCCCCCAGCGGGGTCCGGGGCGGCGCCCCGGAAACCAACGCATTTTAAGCGCTTTTTCTGCGAAAACTGCGCAACATGCAAATGAAAGTTCTTCGAATACAGTATTATTTTAAAGAAAAAGTTAGACTGTGATTGCAACATCTAAGTGAAATGTTATTTCATCTAAGTGAAACAAAATATTATATGTATTTGAAACAAAATAAAATTGCTTTACTTACATGCTATTGCTATATATAGGAAGTTGATAGAATAATCACATTAATTTCCACACACACTCCTAACTTCTTTCTGCTTCATCGACTAGTTTTCGCTTTCTACTGTCTGTATTTCGTTGGATTTTAAATTACGAAATTACGTTGCTGACCTTTTTATTAAAATAAAAACCTTTTTTTTTAATTAGGTTTTAAAATAAAAGTACCGGAACGGCGTTCCGGAGCGTTCCGTCACAAATTAAGCACTGATCACAGTTATACTCGTACCTCAGTCTTGCGCTACACAAACTGAACTTAAAAACATTATACTCGTGTGTGTGTGTGTGTGTGTGTGTGTATGTGTGTGTAATAATTTTTATGTTTACAACAGATAATACTGGAAACAGTTGTTAATTTATGACTGCCTAAAATCAGAATGGATTTGAAGAAGGCCATCGAATCGGACTTGTTAAAAATCAAATCACAAAAAAAGTGTTAGAATGATTTTTTGAGTCGCGCAAAATCTTCCTGTTTTGAGGGCGTGAATTTGATGCTTGTCGAGTTGAATAGCGTTGTCTCCTGGTTGTATCGAAACAGTGAGTGAAAGAATTACACTGGGTAACAAAATTTGAAAAATTTTCTGTTTATTGTGATTTTTCTGGATAAAAAAAAGTTTAAGTTGAGATTCATTTCTGTGATAGCATAACCGTGTGAAGAGAATGAGTGAAAGGAACAAACGAGGAAAATCTACACTGGTGAAGACCAAAAGAGAGATGAAAGGATAGAGTGGAGAGGTATTTGAAAATGACTGAATAAACTATATCTGTGGATGTATCAAAGGAGAGAATAAGGAAGCGGGAGACATCCTTCAGATCAGCGGTTCTCAAACTTTTTCTTCGTTAATCGTATATAAAATTAAAAGGGTTATATTTTCAGGGCCCCTTCGCGTACCCCCTAAGATTCCCTCGCGTACCCCAGTTTGAGAACCACTGCTTTAGATGATAGATACATAGATTTATTATTATATTCTTATAATGAACGTATTAAAGGAAGACTATTCCTTATTAAATTTTAAAATTAAAAATAAGATTTATTATTGAAGATTAAGTTAGAAGATTTTTTTAAGTCACCATCAGTTTATTAAGTATAGTGAGATAAATACGAGGGTTGGTACGAAAGTAATGCCTCTTATTTTTCAGTTCGTAAATACAATAAGAGGCATTACTTTCGTACCGCCCCTCGTATAATTAAATATACAGTGTAGTTTCTGGTATTTTTTTTACAACCATCTGAAAATTATTGGGGTAGCTCAAGCTACCCCAAAACAACCCCCATGTATCCACCCCTGTGGCAAAACATCGCTACTCAGAATTTTATTATCTCGCGTATTTCACTATTAACTCTACGTTTATCCTGAAGGAGGGAAATCGGAATGCACGCAAAAGCGTCATGAAAAAACTATTGGAACAAATATATTTGTTATAATAATAATGATTTGTGGGTAGGGCCATAAATTGGCACAGTGCTCAGACCAACTAATGCGGCCCATTGGGAGTCGAATCCCGAACCTCAATGTCTTCAGTTCGCTTACAGAGAAACGGTGTTACCCACTGAGGTGTGGGATCTAGTTATATGTTATAGGCCTGTGGAAGAAATAAATAGGGGTTCACATAACAGCAGATTCGTTATAAGGAGTACGGTAAGGATTGAATCTATTAATAAGTAGTGCAGCGGGAAAAGGGGATAAGCGACAAAATCGGTACATGCGTTTTCTGTTTGAAAAGACAGCTTATTCTTCCCTCTATTACCTCCAATTAGCAGATATCCCATTTTGTGACTGGAAGCAGTGTTTCCAGTCACAAAATGGGATATCTGCCAATTGGAGGTGATAAAGGGAAGAATAAATTGTCTTTTCAAACAGAAAACGCATTTCGCCGATTTTGTCGCTTATCCCCTTCTCGCGCTGCAGTACTCGTTTAACAGGCGACGCCAATCGGAGCCGTCTTTACCAACTGCGGAGTCCTTATATACAACTTTTTCCATCTTTCTTAATAGGGTCCGAGTATATCCCCCGTCCCACCCTCGTTCCTCGAGACATGAGGCACCTCATCGCATCGTCATGGCCCTTGTGCCTCCTTGTAAAAGGGTGCCCTTAAGGGGGGGAAGGGGGTCTCCATATACATTACATATGATCGTCGGTAATCTTTCTTATGTAAAATACAAAATTAGATTTTGTTAATTTTTAGTCCTAGGTTAAAGTCAGCCCAATTAGGATTGGTGGTGCAATGAATTGTGGAAAGTATACTATATATATACAGAGTGTCCCAAAACAACGTATACATTTTTAAAAAACTTATAACAGGCGAACCCACTAACGGATTCAGATGATTTTTATTTCTTTTTATAGGTAAAATATACAACTTCGAAATAATAGATAGTTTAATTTGTTTTAAACACGTAAGTGTTCGAAATGTCGACCATTGACATCAATGCACCACTGCGCTCTTTGATTCACTGATTGGCTGACTTCAACAAAAATGTTTGTAGGGATATTTCTACACACTTCTTCAACTGTGCTCTTTAGTTGTTCAAGTGATGTAGGTCTTCTACTGTATACTTCATTTTTCAAATGACCCCATAAAAAAAAGTCAAGTGGGTTCAAATCTGGTGAACGTGGTGGATACTCGATACTACCTCGTCGTCCGATCCACCGATAATGAAATGTTTCATCAAGGTAGTTCCTGACATCCTGATGGTAATGAGGAGGTGCTCCATCTTGTTGAAAGTAAATGTCCTCATCTCCGTATAACTGTCGAATTGCAGGAAAACCTTTTCCCCGAAGCATGTTGAGGTAGCTATGGCCGGTAACTGTACCATCGAAAAAGAATGGACCAACCAAACCTTTGGAAGAAAAACCACACCAGACAGTTATACCCGGTAAATTTACATGTCGTTCCACATAAATGTGTGGATTTTCTTGTGACCAGTATGTGCAATTATGACGATTAATTATACCATTCAACTTAAATGTAGCCTCATCAGACCACACAATTTTGTCCGCAAATTGGCCATCTTCTGTGGTTTTTTACTCGAAACCATTCGCAAAACTGGATTCTGCGATCCGGATCATCCTCATTCAAGGCATGTAATAATCTCGGGATGTAAGATTTCCATTTAGCATTCTTCAGAATTCTGTGGACACTTGTCTTACTTTTCCCTGTTTCACGAGCACATTGTCTCACAGATTTTCTTGGTGATCGGTTGAATACCTGTAGCACTTCATCAGAAGTGTTAGCATCTGTTGATGTCTTTGGACGCCCAGTCGCTTGCTTGTACACATCATGCACAGTACCGTATACTTCAAATTTCTCACAGATACGTGAAATGGTAAGTCGAGTTGGAGGATTAGTTCCAAAATTGTCTCTCCACTGTTGTTGAACCTTTGATATCTTCTCAACTTTAAAATACGACTTTAGTATCCATTTTCGTTGCTCAAATGATAAGCGCACACTTCCATTTTCCATGTTTACTGTAGGCAGGCAAGGCTATTACTAATTTCGATTTTGTATCTCCTTAGGCTAGCCAAGGCTGTTAACAATTTCGCTTTTGTATCTCCTTAGGCTATAGGCTATAAAAAGAAATAAAAATCATCTGAATCTGTTAGTGGGTTCTCCTGTTATAAATTTTTAAAAAATGTATACGTTGTTTTGGGACACTATATATATATATATATATATATATATATATATATATATATAGTATATGAACTGAGAAAAATATCGAAAACACTGTAAATTAGAAAAAAAAAAAAAAAAAACGCCATGTTTGACCCTGTTGCATGGTTGCATAGCACACAATTCTACGCATGGATTTGACTTCGGGCGAGGTAATATACGATCTTACTCTGAGAGTCACGGTTGACCGAACACTAATTAACTTTTTTATGTGAAATATTAACAGAGAATCGGCAAATAGTTTGTTTTATACGAGTATATTATCAAATCTCGTTAGTAATATTGTTTTTTCCACTGAAAGGAAAAAATATCGACACGGAGAAATTTAATAGGCCAAGGACTGCTGGTGTACCGCTGATCACTTGCCAAGTTTATAAAAGTGGATTCAAAGAAAACGGGATGTTGTGGCCACCCCAAACTAATTCAATATTAAAACGCGATACTCTTAATTCTTTAGTAATAATGATTATTATAATAATATATTCTGTATTAACTTTAATTATAATATTAATAAATTAATTTTATGTAAGGTTTAACAAGGGTCTGTGTTTTATTTACTTCTGAATGTAACGCGTGTACTAGTACTATTGTAGTTAATGAAGTTCACTTGTAGGAATTTAACTGTAATTTTTTTCTTTTTCAAACTAGGACAGAAATTATGTGCATGAATAGTCCCATTTGGCTCCATGCACTCATGATTGTGTACTAATATCACACACACACACACACGTGTATATATATATATATATATATATATATATTATATATGTTAACCTTAACCTCAGTCAGCAGTCTGATCCGTGTGACCCCTTAACATTCAAATATTCCATATCAGATCAATTTGGCATTTTAGAGTATAAATAATTCGAATAAAAACCCAATAGATTTATAAAATATAATTTAATTACGTCAGTTTTGCATTATCAGTTGAGATATATAATAAAATGTTAAAAAATTGTCGCAGTGTGAAAGTTAATAAGCTTCGTTCTTCAAAATGTTTTTTTTTTGACCATATGTCGCCGGAGTAAGTCGCATGCAATAGAATGCGAGAGATTTATACGATAAGACTTTTAATCGCGTTTGGAAATTTTCCTTAAGAGTTACGTAAAGTAATATTAAAACGTAGTTATAATTTCAACAATGCTTATATGAGGGCTACATAAATATATCGTGTATATACGCATGAATGAGGTCGTGTTATTTACAATGTAGCCTTTGGCTGTGTCGATGAAATTATAAGGCTAACTTTCATAGAACGAGTAGGTAAAATGGCTGATTTTTTCTTTTTATAGAGTTGTGCAGTCTTAAATTAAATACTTTTGTACTTCACCCACACCCACAAAACTGGCTAAATTAAACAAAAATTGCTGCATTTTTCACTAGCGAAGTACTGTGTTCAAAATTATGAGGCAGTTTCGTTTAAATTTAACTAACTAATTGGGATCACCTGAAGATCCGTCACCCCAGCCTTTTTTAGTTAGCTTTATAAGGCTAACTAACGAAAATATCACGATTTAACCTAACCATTCGTTAGGTCAACTGTACGCTCTTGACGATTGGTTAGGTTAGGTCTTTTATTTTGTCCATTTTAACAAAACTGAGCCTCATAATTTTGAACGCAGTACTTTGTTAATCTAAAATGAAAATAAGCGTTTTGTTTAAATTAAATAAAGAGGTTTTTGAGTGCGTGTTCGCCGCTTATTTTAACTAACTATGACTCGGTTTCATTTGCTATTCCTGAATGTTGAAAGGAGTGAAAGTTTTACTATTAATAAATGTATTTTCCGTCCCTCTTATATTCTGAAAACACACCGATTATGATTAGTGTTCTGCATGCCTGTCAGTAGGCCTATATCTACTGTAGGGTTCATGCTAAACAGTAAATGTTATGATAGGGTTGTTTAACTTCCTTCGCAACATCTTCTAAGATCGTATGGCGGAGGGAATATGCGGCTTTAAGTGGGATCCGAACCATTCGAGGTCGCTACATAATCTGGACGCTTAAGACGATCTCCCATCTAACTACTCTCTAGACCCAATGTCTCGCTTAACTTCGCTCATCGACAAGAAGCGGTGTTACGACATTGGCCACGACGTTAACCTACTAAGCAACGATGTTGAAATAATATCCTCTTCTCGGCCAAAAACAGAGAAAACACTTTCACGCCACAACAAAAACTAAAATAGAAAAATTTTCGAATTAATGTGGGTAAATATTTTGTTTTTGTTGCTTATGAAACTTCTAATAGTCTTCGTAATTGGAGGTTATGTTAAGTTAAGTTAAGTTTAACAAAGTGAAATTAGTTTAGGTTTAGAGTCTTATATTTTTCTTTGTCTTTATTAGGGAAGGTCGAAGAAGCATTTTCGTCTAAAATTTTGCATCGCGAAAAAAATATTTGAATGTCACGAGAATTTGGTTCGTCGATTGAAATACAGTATTTGTTTGCCTACCAATGATTCGATATATTATTTATACAGGGTGTTCCATAAGTCCGGTCTCACAGGAAAATTACTTAATTTGCCAAAATAATACATTAGAAATTTAGAACTAAAACAAATGTTCAAATTGATGTCTTCTTTTGGGACCTTTTTTTTTGTTGCGGGTAATGGCTAATATGGCTAATGGAAGTGAGTTACACTGGTGAAGAAAAGGCCTCCATTATTCTACTTGTAACAAAAAAAAAGATCCTAAAACAAGACATCAGTTTGAACATTTGTTTTAGTTCTGATTTATTACTTTTGTGAATTTAATTTAAAATAAACTTTCCTATGAAACCGGACTTATGGGACACCCTGTAGATAAGCCGCCGAAAAGGACGTACAACTACTTAATATTTATTACTGCAACAGTGCGTCTTCTCCCAAAATTAACGTGTAATAAAAATTAACATACAAAAATTATGCTCTGAAGCGTGTTTCGCTAATTTTATTGAACAAATAACGCGGTTTCATTTTTTTAAATGTTTCTACATTCCTTCTGACATAAGCTGACTTTATTGTTTAAGTTTTAAAGTAAGCAGTAAACTATTTTAAATGTTCGCCAGCTTTCACGACCGCCATTTTTTTTTCACCTTCAATTTGTAGTCCAAAGAGAGTTACGTACCATTCGCTTATTTAGAAAACGGTTTACTCTAACATTTTATCAAAATATTATCGTTTACACGAATGTAACCAACGTCTTCCATTGAAAGTTTAAAGTACCTTTATCATTTACCTAATTTAAAATAGACACAGTGAAGTTAGCAGCTTTACGTCACAGTGAATGTAGAACGTTATAAAAAGGGTGAAATTATTTGTTAAATAAAAATAGCGAAACACGCTCTAGATACAGTGTTGTTTTTTGTCCATATTAGATAGGGAATGACCAGAAGTTTTGATTAATTAGTGATCGTACGTGTCACCATCATGTGACCTTAGATGTTGCGAAGGAGGTTAAACAACCCCAATCATTATTTTATATATATATATATATATGTCACGCGCACAAACCATTAAATATTTGTGTTTATTCATTTCCGTGGCCAAAAAACGTGTGCACACCAGACCCACGCACGCGCGCGCCTACACTTCTATTAGAAACTTCTCTCTAAAAAACAAAAAATTGTGTTTTCGAAGGCTCAAAAACCTTGCGCAGAGTAATAAAGAAAACTTGCACGATTTTGGTTGAATTTCAAAGGGCGGCTAATTAGTATTTCCTCGCTCAACTATGACGTGATATGAAATAAAACTGATTTTTATGAAATAGAAAAAAAAACGAGTCGGACGAAATAAGCCACAAATATCCATTTGTTTAGTTTTAATACTTTGCACAGACAAAAATTAATCTTCTGATTTTGCTTTGGTTTTACTCGATAATGGTCGCTTCCTTCCGGCCTATGCAGTGGTTATTACAAATAATGATGTCGGAGCAAGTTACTTCCAACCTTTCTTTCCTGATTCCGTTTTGTATTCGTATAGATTAGGGGTCAATTGGCCTTTTGGCAATCTTTGCATGGAATCTTGCAAATAATAGATATTTTCCCCATTTTTGTTCTATTTTTCGGATGACAAATTAAAACTTCCATTGTATTATTTGGACTTAAAATGATTTTCATGTTCTTTTCATGATATGAACCCAAACTTTTCTTAGTTATGTGTTGGTGATTTTTAATTGAGGTTTCGCATCTCTCGATTACGTTTAATGGGTACCCACTGCTTTTTAGGGTCTTTTTTATGTTTTCTTTTTTGTAAAATGTGTTTCGCTGTGGAAACATTATCAGCTCTGGGAAGTAATCTAACAGATATTGTATAGATGGTAATAAGAAAAATCTAAATATCTGTTAGTTTGCGTTGATGTTTGATAGAATGAAGTAGACAATTTTCTATTTATTGTTCATTGTATTATAGAAGAGTAAAGCCTAAATCTTAAGGGCCAAATAAAATAAAAATAAATATCAATAGTCCTATTAACAATTATAAATTCTTTGCTAAAATTATTGTAATATTGTACCATACTATTTAATTTTATCACTAAAGAGATTTCATTCCTTTATTGAACGCGTGTAATTACAGATTTAAGATGCTTATGATTCGCACCTGTTTTATTAATGCTTAAAGTACGTTAATTTGGTATATATATTTTATAGGGAACACCTCTATTTCATTAATTGGCAAGTTAAATCATCATCTGCAAACAATCTGCGAACATCAAAGTAGCATTAGGTAGAAATAATGCTTCTTTTGCTCTTGTTATTCGTAATAGCCTCTTCATGAGTCAAAGGTTAATAAAAATGATTAAAAGAAGCCCCATCAGACTATCCCAAAATGACTACATCATTCGAGCCACTAAACACATTTCAGATAGCATTTCATGTTAAGTAAAAATAACTAAAATGTAAAAAAACCAAGATTTAAAGTTTTTATTGTAGATTTCATGAAAGTAAATAATTCCTTTAATAAAAATGTGAAGATCAAATTAACAGAAGTTAATAAACCTTTGAATTGTGTTTTCAATTCTGAAAAATTATTCTTAATACGGAAAAACACCCACAATTTTTTACTTTTGGCTTCACGTAGCCATATACATATACAGTATATATATAATACAATTCAAAATGGTCTACTGAGATAATTTTTACGGAACATAGACCTAAAGTGCATGGAACATGGAACCCTTCTGGTATAACATAGACCTAAAGTGCATGGAACATGGAACCCTTCTGGTATAACATAGACCTAAAGTGCATGCAACATGGAACCCTTCTGGTATAATTAAATTCACTGTAGTTCGATGTGGATTCGATCCGACGTAAATGGTACGAGTTTTTTTGCATATATCGAGGTTCTGAATGTAGTTCTCTAGGTTAGCTTTAAACCCAAGACCCTGTCCCGAAGCTGGGTCCTCCTATCTGTTTAGCAGATAGCTGGTGAGGGAAGCTATATTTTGAGGCCTTTTTGCTAGTAGCCCGTTGCTTATTCGGACTATAGTGGATTTAATGTATTTTTTATTTTTATGTGAAAAAGAGGGGACAAGGTAAGCGCCCGCAAAAATACCTCCCTCTATGTAAGGAGAGAGCCAAAATCAATATTTGTATAATAGCTACGTGATTACGTGACGCTGAAAATTTTGGATGTTTTTTTGTATTTAGAAGAATTTTTACGTTTTACAGCACTTGTGAAACGTGATCCCGCAGTGAATCGGTAAAATTTAATGGATTTCTCAATTCTCATTTCTTGCAAATGAATAAAATGACGCTACTTAAAATTAGGGAGATCCGTAAATTTTCAATCAGGGGTGAGGGGGGAAGAGTGTCCGGAAGGTGTGTGTGTGTGTATGTGTGTGTCATTTCATTCGTTATGACATTTCTCAGAAGACACCGAACGGAAGAAAGGCGGTTGTTTATATGAAATGAAATTTAGTGAAATGAAAATTAGAGGTTATTCCATAAAATCAATCTCCATAAAACAAAAACTGACATCACCTTAAAACAAAAGAAAAAGAAAAGGCAGAATGAAGCACAATGACGTCACATAAGACAATAGTTAGTTAATACAAAAATACTGAATTTCTGTACAGAAAAAATTTAAGATACAAAGATTTTATTTAGACTACCTTTACAAGATGTATTTGCTTGGTCGGATATATATATATACACTGTATATATATATAGCTTCAATAGTTGGAATATTGGAGTCTTGGAGTCTTTTCATTATGTACTGAGCACGTTCACTAGGGGACTGTACAATTTCATTGAAACTTAAATCGTTGACAACAAAATCATGAACAAAACAACGTATACTCAGTGTTCAGTGTCCATTGTGTTTGTTTGGACAGGGTTGGTTAAATTAGGTGAGATTAGGCTTATTCATTTTGTTATTTTTTACTTTTAAGTGTTGCTAATTTATCTGTCTTTTAAATTATTTTTCTGAAAGAAAATAGCCTCTTACACTCTATTTACCTCCAAAAAACTTGATATTGTGAATAGCCTAGCTCGCTGCACGTAATGTATTTGGTTCGACCCGTTTCCCCTTTTAAAGGGGACTTGTTTTTTCCGGTTAATGGCTAACGTTACCGCCCGTCTGAGCCCCCCTCTGGTGGACTGAGAACGTAAAACGGATCCAGTCAACCATCCATTTCTAACGTTCTTCATCACGCCATCAATTTTGATCGTCCTAATGTCCTTCACGTTTCCTGTTAAATCATTGGCAACCCCCAAAATTTGGACATCATTCCAATTTTATATTCTTAACATAACCATAACGTAAAACCCAAATAGCTAATGTCTATTTTCAATTTTTCGAGTTTTTTACTCCTTTGAATAAAATCTATAAAGGTTTGTTTGTAGTTTATAATTATAAGGTGTTCGCTGAAAGGTCTTAAAATTTAATAACTTTTAACCTATTTGAGGTACAGTAAAATAGTGAAAGTCATTATGAAACTTGAATATAAAATGTTTATATAGACCAAAATGGTGACAGTTGAAGATAACGTAAATTATGCTTTGTAGTTGGTTGAATTTAAGCATTACATAAGAGGCGGAACTTAAGAACGTATTACAAGAAATATCCACTTTGAGCAAACTCAGAAACTGAAGGAAAATTTTAAAGAGACAGGGTCAGTGAATGCTAAAATATATTTCGGTAGACCAACAATTGGCGAAGAAACTACGGCAACATTTCGAGATGCATTGTAAAGAAGTCTGAAAATTCCTTATCCGTGCTTCGAAGGAGATAAACCTTCCGGTCGTCATTAATGCGTAAAATTTTTGATGGTTAATTTGCTTAAGGATGCTTACAAAATTCAAGTTTTCTAGGACTTACTGGAAGAGAATTATGTCGCTATGCAAGATTTCTACGAACGCTTCTAACGAAAATCAGAAGATTCGAACTTTTTACAGCAACTAACATTTTCGGATGAAGTGACAATGTTAACCGTCACACTTGTTGCATTTGGAAAAGTGAAAAGCCCATTGAACCTCGTCATCATTAGAGAAAGAAGATTCCCAAGGTTACTGTGTGGTCCTCCTTACGAAAGTCACGGTCATTGGTCCTTTCATTTTTGAGGAGGCAACTTAAGTGGAAAGCGCTACCTTGCGGTGTTGAAAACTTTTTTCTCTCAGCTCGCGGTCTTAAATCTTATGGACCAGACAATTTTCCAACAAGACAGGGTTCCCCGTACCAATACTTTGAACGTTAGAGAATTTTTGACCCAAACATTCCTTGAAAAATTAATTGGGAAAGAAAAAATCTTTCGTAGCCACCACGCTCACCTGACCTACCCTTTAGATTTCTTTTATGGGGGCCATGTAAAGAGCATCGTTTACACCACAAAGCCGTAACACTTGTCAGAACTGGATGCGCGAATCGAAGCAACAGTCTGCCAAATCACAGCAACAGATGGAAAATGGGATTCAGTCCTTGCAAAACAGGATTGTATCGCCCAAAAATGAAGGAAGGATGTGTTGAAGTGTAAAATGTGTAGAAAACTTAACACCGTTTACTATTTTCTGTCTCAGATAAGTAAAGAGATATTAAATTTTAAAACCACTCAAGATCTTGTAACAACGATATATACCGGGCGATTACAAATGATCTTCCTGATTTTAAACATTTATTATGAAAAACTAACAAAGCTACAGCGAAAAGCAAGATATACAAATAAAGAAGAACTCAAAAAGTTTGTTACAAGCTATTGAAATTCAATATGAGCTCTTTTTGTGGTTACAATATTCCTGAATGAGCAGTTGCCTGATCGGAAAGGAAACGTGAGGCTGTTAGAAAAGTTCAGTATGATATGCTACAAAATGTATGGAGGGAAACAGAATACCGCTTTGATGTCTGCAGAGCCACAAAAGGATCAGCCCACTGCAGCAATTCAGGGTTGCCATTTTGGCCGATTTTCGGCCAAATCTGAGAATTTTGGCCATTTCTGAAGATGTTTGGCCATGAAAAACGTATTTGGCCGATTTTTGGCCTTTTTTATGTTCATTTCCAGACTACCCAAAACTGATCCAAAATTAGTAAATTTGTACGGAAATAAATATTAAAGAAACAGTTTCAAGATCCCGGCGAGGATTCGAACACACGGCCGTCAAACGTCGGGATCTTGAAACTGTTTCTTTAATATTTATTTTCACAGTATGCTACTACGCTTGTAGTAGGTTGTACGGAAAATGACATAGAAAAGATCGATTAAACTTTGTGGAATTTTTTTCTCCAGTAATAGAAAAACTTTTTTTCGGCTAAGTGACAAGTTAGCAACGGTTAGTTTGTCATTTACAAGTTTGCTACGTGTTTTCTGTAGTTATTGTGTTATTAGGCCTAAGCTAATCGTTCAACTTCTTTCTACTTTTATTTTCAGAATCAGTGTTTACTTAATTTTTAATAGTATTAAGGATTAGCCAGACTAATATTAATTAAGCATGCCTAAGTGGAAATCATATTATGGCAGTGCTAGGAAATACAATAAAGAGTGGGAAAAAAAATTTCCATGGTTGCGAAAAGAAAGTGGCAAAAGTGAAAATGCAATGTGTACCATTTGCTATGCAGCGTAATACCTAAAATATATAATTTTTCTCAACGTGAAAATTCAATGAAACATAAAAGTAAGGTTAGTGGATTGAATCAGGGTACTCTGTTATCTTCCTTTACACGGAGGCCTACTTCTAAGTACGAAACTCCAGAAAGTATTAAACGGGCTGAAATTGAGATTGCCGTTGCTGTGACCTGACACTGTTCAATAATGGCCATTGACCACTTGACTGAACTTAAGAAAAAACATGGGGAGGGGAGCACTCTTGGAAGTATAAAACTACATCGTATTAAATGTACTCAATTAATAAAGAATGTGGTTGGAAATGCACTGAAAGATGATTTAAAAGAAGCAATTAAGAACAAAAAGTTTGTTTTACTCATTGATGAATCAACAGATATTGCCGTTCAGAAATATGTGTGCATAGTTGTAAGGTTTTTTAGTGAGGATAAAGGCATAAGAACTAGGGATGGAAAATAACCGAAAAGTGTAAAACCGGTTTTCACCGTCGCCATATTCTTAAAGCCGGTTTTTACCGATGGGATTCTCTATGCTTTTTAGGTAGGTAAATGATCAAAATATTAAACAGAAATAAGGTTTTAAGTGATTCACTCAAGTATGTGTAACATTTGAATTAAAAAGTTTATTATCGAACTTGATTTTTGAAATAACACTTGAGAAAACAAAGAGCATTAAGTGTCTGATCTAACATTCTTGATCGAATCTTTGTGACGAATAA
Organism: Bathynomus jamesi; assembly: GCA_023014485.1. NCBI lineage: Eukaryota > Metazoa > Arthropoda > Malacostraca > Isopoda > Cirolanidae > Bathynomus > Bathynomus jamesi. The sequence continues at coordinate 545,878 of JAJOZX010002536.1, read as the reverse complement.
ACCAGCAGCTGAAACACTCTCTCGGACTCTACGCTGGTGGCTTTTATTGTAAGCAACGCCTCGTACATTCGATCCAAATTTTCGCTTCTATTCAAAGTAGCTTCAAAATATTTGATTTCATTGTTTACATCAAAGGTCTCAGAAGAATCTTTCTTGGGTTTCATTTTCAGTTTGTTCATCTCACACATGTACTCGTTCATAAGTTGATCGTCATCATTTAGTTCACGACCTGGGCTGTAGTGTGAATCTTTGAGTTTCGAAGCAATTGATTGGACTTGGTCGTCTGTTTCTGAAATCTGGCAAGCTTCTGGAAAAAGTCTCTTAAATGTATGATCCGCATACTTCTTAAGTGCTTGTCTTGAAGGAAAGAGGAACGGTGTTGATGATTCATTTTTCAAGACCTCAGGATTGTGGAGAAAAAACACAGGGCGACAGCTTCTTTTTGTCTTCTCGATGAGTAGCGATCAATGAGACACTGACGTAGCTCAAAAGCTAAAGGATTGTTTTTGCTTTCAAATTTATCCAAAATGAACTTCATGGAAGATTCAGCTTTGAACAAATTTACACCTTCGGAACAGAGTCCCTTCAAAACAATTTCCCAGTCGTGTGCGGAAATTTGTACGTCAACATTTGGACGACGGAAATTTATACGCCAGCATTTGTACGCCAGAACATTTATACGACTGACATTTGTACGACGGTAATTTAAGTATGCGCTGTACCGGATTTTTTTGACTTAAGTATGCGATCTACCCATGATAATAACCGTGACTTCATTTTTTTATATAAACATAAGCACATGTGCAAAAAAAATAAATAAATAAATAAAAGTAAACATTATTTAAATATTTTGAAAATAATTTCAATTTGAAGAATTTTAAATTTTATCATGTATCACAGCGCATTAAAGGATTAACAGATAGGCAAATGGTTATTGAATAAGTACAGGTGGTTAGGTTAGGTTAGGTCTGGAGATTAATGAGAAAAACTCGCAAGATTTGTTCTCCGATTTTTTAAATGACATTCGTTAGGTTAGGTTAGGTTAGGTCTGGAGATTAATATGAAAAAACTCGCAAGATTTGTTCTCCGATTTTTTAAATGACATTCGTTAGGTTAGGTTAGGTCTGGAGATTAATGAGAAAAAACTCGCAAGATTTGTTCTCCGATTTTTTAAATGACATTCGTTCTGTATATCGCTAGTTACATTTTCTCTTAAATTGATAAGCTGAAATCTAGTTTCAATTATGCATTTAATTATTGTAATATGTAATTTCATAATTTGTGATAATTTGTATTTTAACTTACCTAGTTTCAAATTCAATTCTATTAACTGATCATGAATTTCTTGCGTATAACATATAAATTACCGTCGTACAAATGCTTGGCGTATAAATTTCCAGTCGTATAAATGTTCTGGCGTACAAATGCTGGCGTATAAATTTCCGTCGTACAAATGTTGGCCTACAAATTTCCGGGTTTCATTTCCAGTGGACGAAGCGTGTCAAAGAGGCTCTTTAGAGCATTCCATTCTTCATCTGAAATCGTCTCTGTTGAGCGTATCACTCTGAGGGCCTTTGGAATGCAATTTTTGAGTTTCAAAAATCTTTCTATCATGGCAAAAAGACTGTTCCACCTCGTTCTACAGTCAAGGATAAGTTTCATTTCCTTTCCATTAAATTCATTTTTGACAAAATCCTGCAATCTCTCATTTTTCAAAGGAGACTTTCGAAATATGCGGCAGATTTTTCTCACCTTATTTATTACTTTTAAGTAATCTTCTCGAAGTTTTGGAAGAACAATTACGTCATCTATGTCGGACTCAAAAATTGTATCAGTGCATAAAATTTCACACTCATCTTCGGTTAACTCATGTGCAGAGTGTTCATCTTCTTCGATGGCTTCATCTTCAGGGGTAGGGTCACTTTCCCCTTCAACTGAATTTTCAGCAGTTTTTGAATACAAGATATCCGAAACCGCGAGATGTATAGCATGTGCAATGCATTGCTGGTGATCAGGTACTATTTCTCTTCCAAATTTGACCATTACTGAGGCACCGTCGGTGGTGCAACCCACGATATGCTTATCTAGGTCCAAGCCAAAGTCTTCCAATCTTTTCCTAACGATTGCAATAGTTTTGGTGCTATTGAGAGAACCATTTATTTTCATGAGACCAAGAGACCAATGTTGATTTTCATCATGAACATTAATATTAATATATCTTTGGTTTTGCAAAGATGTATACTCAATTACTCATCCATAGTTAATGAATAGCGGATTTCTTGTCTCACCTGATTCTTGAAGTAGTTGACCAATTCATGTTTCTTTTTCTCATAAAAACTAAGCACCATTTTTCTGACACCATTATGGGAAGTTGGATGAGGCTTGTCGTATTTTATCTTTCTTAGGCTTTCTTGAATGAATTCAGTTTTAGCAATTGATTGGAAACTCAGTCCATCTACACATGCAAATTTCGAAATTTCCTCTTCTATGGACTTTTTTTGCACAAGACTGAAGCATCAAACAGAAAACGATACGAAACGATGCAAAATGTAATTACTATGTTTTTAAACGTTTGGAAACGTTTGTTTCATAGAAAATGGACCAAAGTGATCGGAGACTTGCGCAAAAATGTGAAAACCGTTCTTATCGTCGGTTTCGGTGATGATTAAAAATTTTCATCACCAGTTAAAAACCGGTTTCTTAAAACCGGGTTCCATCTCTAATAAGAACTGTGTTTTGGGGATTAGTTCCAAGGGGGCACCTCCCGCATGCCGTACATTATATACATTTTAACTGCAAACACGCAGTATAATTAACGTAAAGAACGACGCTTGTATAGGAGAATATTCCGTAGAAGAATTACGGCATTTGATCGAGTGAGGCCCATGGTGTAATGGTTATCATATCTGACCGGCAATCGGAAGATCCCGGGTTCGATTCCCGGGTGGTTACCTCATATTTTCATTTGTTTCGTTCTCTCTCCTCATCTTGCGCGGAATATTTTCCTGTACAAGCGTCGTTCTTTACGTTAATTATACTGCGTGTTTGCAGTTAAAATGTATATAATGTACGGCATGCGGGAGGTGCCCCCTTGGGGCATTGGTTTCTGCGCGTATGTAGAAGAATTACGGCATTTGATCGAGTGAGGCCCATGGTGTAATGGTTATCATATCTGACCGGCAATCGGAAGATCCCGGGTTCGATTCCCGGGTGGTTACCTCATTTTTTTCATTTGTTTCGTTCTCCTCATCTTGCGCGGAATATTCTCCTATACAAGCGTCGTTCTTTACGTTAATTATACTGCGTGTTTGCAGTTAAAATGTATATAATGTACGGCATGCGGGAGGTGCCCCCTTGGGGCATTGGTTTCTGCGCGTATGTAGAAGAATTACGGCATTTGATCGAGTGAGGCCCATGGTGTAATGGTTATCATATCTGACCGGCAATCGGAAGATCCCGGGTTCGATTCCCGGGTGGTTACCTCATTTTTTCATTTGTTTCGTTCTCTCTCCTCATCTTGCGCGGAATATTCTCCTATACAAGCGTCGTTCTTTACGTTAATTATACTGCGTGTTTGCAGTTAAAATGTATATATATATATATATATATATATATATATATATATATATATATATATATATATATATATATAGGGTGGCGCAAAAGTCGCGCATCATAGAAATTTTGAGTGTTGACTATAATATATTTTTTTCTTTTAGGTAGGGGATGGCTGCGAAATTAACAATAGACGAGAGGGTGAGCTTTACTGTATGGAATTCCAGGTACAACAAATCGATGGATCAATACAGAATTTAAATTCTGTACTGATTCATTGATTTGTAGTAACTGGTATTCCATGCATTAAAACCAAGCTCGCCCTCTCATCTATTGTTAATTTCTCAGCCATCCCCTACCTAAAAGAAAACAAAATAATATATTATAATCAACACTGAAAATTCCTATGATGCGCGACTTTTGCGCCACCCTGTATATATATATATATATATATATATATATATATATATATATATATATATATATTGTATCATGTGAAGATCATTGAGCGTTTGTAAATCTTAATGAAAATCAGCGAAGGCTGAACAGAAATACTGTATACAGTATTGTCTTTCCCCTCTTGCTTTTTATTCACAAGTGGAAAAATGTAGTAAAAAACGACATTGCAGTGTCTCTGTGGCATTCATACACAAGGGCCGAATTTGGGGCCGAGTTCAAAGAACCTAATCTTGGTCGTTGGTTTGCGGGACACATTCAGATTTGCCGAATCTTTTAAAGGTTTACCTTTCCGTATTGAGTGACAAAGACATCAATAAAGGCACTCGGAATTCATTGCATGAAATGGCTCCTGCAACAGGATTTGAATAGGAGATCGCCGGTTTGACTTTGATCGACTTTTTTTCAAGTTTGTTTATGTTCTTGATGTTTAGTGTACCTCATCTGACGAGGACATTATTTTTATAGCGTTCTGGATTCATAATTTGTGATTTTGTGTGTACTGAGTTTTGATTAACGTGACATACTTTAGGTTTTGTGTGAAACCAGAGCGACTGTGATTAATATGACGATTAACATTTGCGTGTTGTTTTTAATAATGAATATTGATGTTTTTTAATAATTTATTTTTCTACCTTGTCGTCATGATCTGTAAGTGTGATCTCCAAACTTACATATGAACAAGATTAAATATTTCTTTTTCTCGACTGTTAATAAATCTGGAAGCGTGAATGTATTTTTTATTTCTTTCTGTTCGTCACACTTTCATTGCATTTCACTTTCAGTAAATAAATATTTCATACTCCCTTTTCGTTACACACTGCTCTCGTAAGGTACAGGGTGTCCGTAAATTATTTTGACAAATTTAGTTGAAATTGGATTGAATTTTATAAAGATAATTTATTATCATTCTGTATAAGAGCTATGCATACAAAAATGCTTTCTTAAATGACCAAATACATGGCTAACTGTTTGACAAGCAGTTAAAATTGTTAATTCAACCATGCACCAATCGCGTTAACCCTATTTGTGGTAACAAGATTAAATTTTGAACTAACTATTTGAATTGGTTGTCAAATAATGTGGTTGTTTTCGACCAAGTATTCTTTACCCTGTATATGTTTCTTGTATTGTTGTTTAAATTGTATCTGGTTCCTCTAAATGGACTTCGGTTGCATGCGTTTAACTGTAATAATAATAATTATTATTATTATTATTATTATTATTCAGGAGGGCCAGAAACTGGCACAGTGCTCAGGCCAACTAATGCAGCCCATTGCTCAAAATTATGTATTATTATTATTATTATTATTACCAGCATTATCGCGATTCGAACCCAATCGAACTCGGCGTCTTCACTTCGCTTATAGAGAAACGGTGTTACTCACTGAGCTCAGGACGCTGGTTTGCATGCACTAAAGTACGATTACTAATGCATGAGCATTAATTACAATAGATTGAAAGGTAATGTTGGTAACCCTGACTTCAAGAAAGATTATGGCTGTGAATAATTAATTTCAAGCTTAAACTTAAAACCTTTCGCGCCGAATCAACTTTACTGGATGCAGGAAAAACCATGACGAAGGAAGTTTGACAGTCATGCAGCGAGGGAAGAACACTTACCACTGATCAATTCACACGCAATTCTTTCAGACAGAGGAGTAGTATGATACGTTCTCTGGCCTTGAATCTTATTTTGGATTAACGTAACCAACATTCAAACACTGATGATCGCTCTTACCTTTCACATCAACGTATAGAAACGTACTGTACGTTAGAGTGCGCTAAAAAGGTTCACATAATTAATGATGTGTACACATTTTCGACAGAACTGCAAAATAAGTAACAAAACGTAAAAGTAAACTTCAAAAATCATAATTTGTCGATTATTGTTAACCCTAAAAATCAACATTTGTTTAACTGAATTAAAACTATGTTTTACAATTACGAAACAAACGAACTGTTAAATAAATAAAACCGCAAAAATCACATTTAAATTTACTACCATGCAACGGGTCCCGTTCCTTTTTCGAATGAATGTTACCATATGTGTACCATATGCACCCACTATACTGTTCATGTACTGCTCATAAAGGAAACCATAGGAAATAGGCGCCTCATAACATACCTGCACGCACGTTTTATTTTACATATCTCAGACATGGGGAAACTATAGAGTTCCAAATGTTTTTAATGACATACCAATATTTGTTTATCTATATCTATTTATCTGTTGTCTGTCTATTAATCCCCTCTGTGCGTCTATCGCTTATCTATCTACCTACCTACCTACCTATCTACCTACCTATCTATCTATCTATCTATCTATCAAAATTTTATGATAAAAATTATATATATATATATAATTTTTTTTTTTTTTTTTCTACATGAGAATGACTTGCAGAATTCATTATTTCGAGTGACGCTCTTTGCATAGCTTAAAGTTCACGATAGTTCAAATTATTTTTTTTTGTATATTCTAATGATGGGCAATATCATTAAAATATGAACACTATAATTTCGTTTAGGGTGTTCTTAATATACAGTATATGTGTATATACAATCCGAGCCGGCGTCTTAGTTAAGAAGAATTTGCAGTGAGCATGACATGCAAGGGGAGGGGGGGTCAGTTACATTTTTTGACTTGGCTGTGGCCCCTCTGGGAAATTTCCTGGAAAAGTTTTGCGGTTAATGAAGAGTCCTTTTTCAGCGACGTTTTTTTTTTTTTTTTTCAAAAGATTTTTTTTTTAAACGATGATGGTGGTGAATAAATCTGTGGACGGGGTGTTGACCCCTGAAACACCCAAGAAAGAATCTGCAACCCCCTTTTCAGTAGCCGATGATGATTATGCTGAAAAAACTAGAGGGTGGAAGACGTTGTATGAAGTCGAGAACATCCCTCGCTTCTCACATTTCTAAAGTGTTCAATATTTAAAAGAAAGACAAAAGAAGAGTAAATTAAAAAGTATACTCTGCTCTCGTACAGTTATTTATGAAGCGCCTATTTAAAGCAGCGTTAATTGCCGTTCAGCACCAGATTTTCGTCTTTATTGTCAATTAAAAGTGTTACGTCGTGGCCGTTAGATCACACACACACACACACACACACACACACACACAAAAAAAAATGTAACAGAGAGAGATTCTGCTGAAGCTTTTGGCAAATTGTGAAATTATTGCTCGCAAACTTATTAAAATAAGTAGGCCCTATTACTGCACTGAAAAAATAGATCCTGAATTTTAATTTTTAGATCAAAGATCTCAAAACGTAGCATTAAAACTAATTACAAAAAAAAATATCAACACATTATTTAAATGACATGAAGGAAACTATGAAATTCAGTGATGATAAATTCCAACTTCTTGTGTAAATATGGCAGTAATGCAGAACTACAACAAAATAGTTATTACGAATATATAAACAGCATTACGCAAATTATATCAAAATACCAAATCAAAGAGCTAAGTGTAATAATGTCTACAGATGCACATTCCAGAGAATTACATAAAAAAAAAAGGAAAACTTAATGGGAATCATACAGAGAATGTTTCATAGCAAAAGAGCGAACATTATGTTCAAATTATAGGAAAATTTGTTTTTACCATTAACTGAACACTGCACTACTCCATTCTCAGAGGTTGGTCGTACAGAAGACAAAGTACTGCGGTTGTCGACCCCCTACAAAGAACCTTTTTTGCGTTTAAAATAATAGAAACAAAAGATAAAGATTAGGCCTATTGGTCACGGCAGAAATCTCGGAAACTGTATTCATTGGAAAGACGTTGTGAACGATACAATGTATGTGAAAATCTTTATAAACATACTGCAGAATAATAAAATAAAGACATATTAGGAGTAACCAGACAAGATGATTCTTTATCATCCCAAAGGCCGCAGGATAGGGATAGCCTTGCGAGAACAACTACGAAATCTACAAAATGTAAAATTAATAACACTCAAAAACCGACTTGATAAACACTTGAGCTAATACCCTCCTACATGACCATCTATGCGTGGCAGGTTAGGAGGAGAGTAGAAAGCAACTTTCCCCTTCATCAAAACCTGCACCTGAAGGAGGAGGATGTTGAAGGGTCGATCTCAAGCCGATCCTGAACATTTGTTCGAAAACAACGGAAGAAAAGTAGTAAATTAAATATTTAGATATGACACACTGACCTTGAGAAAATGCAGTGAATTTTGTGCAATATTTGAAGGATTTATTTCTACCGCAAGAAAGGTAAAATATGCGTGACAAATACCTGTTAAATTGGGGTACTTTTACATCCGCAGAAACTATTTTCCAGATATTGTTTTAATAATAATGAGAGCAATTTTGTATGTTTGTAACATACGTACGATGGACAGAAGTTAATATACAGTGACTTTAATTACGCAACACTTTACAAAAAAAAGATTGAAACAGTACAGCGTGGTAAACAATGATTGTCCCTCCCCCCTGCACAGCTGAAACTAATAGAGGTACAAGAAAACTGATTGTTGCATCTTTTAGACAATTTAATTCTACGTCTAAACAAAACCACTCAATAGTTGGTGTTGCCTCCTTGTGCTTGGCGGACGGCTTCAAGTCGGCAAGGGTAGGAGGTGAGGAGAAACTCGAAAAGGTCAGTGTCGTACTCAAGATTTCGGAGGATTGTTTCGATGTGCTTCTCCATGGTCCGGCGGCAGAATTGCTCAGGATCCATCCTGAAAGACCGAGTGGAATCCCTGATGCTTTCTGAACCACCAGCCACCCGATTCTGCCGCCGGACCATGGAGCAGCACATCGAAACAATCCTCCGAAATCTCGAGTACGACACTGACCTTTTCGAGTCTCTCCTCACTTCCTACCCTTGCCGACTTGAAGCCAAGAAAAAGCGAAATGTGTGTTATGGATGGTTGAGTTGAAATCCCCTACTCTGGTGCAACGGCGATTCCGTACAACCTTTCACAAGGAACCACCCACCAGAAGAGACCTATATGCATGGACCAAGAAATTTGAGGAGACTGGCAGTGTTCTAAAGGAACACTCTGGAGGGCGAACAAGATCGGAAGATGTTGTTGAACGAATACGCGGCGCCTTTGGTAGTAGCCCGAGAAAGTCCATCCATCGTGCCAGTGTCGAACTGCAGATTCCTCTTCCGTTCAACTGTGCATAGAGTCGTGCGCAAGCGGCTGCAGCTCTATCCATATAAGCTTCAAATTGTTCAGCATATAACATGTGAAGATCTTAACAAAAGGAAACATTATGCTATGCACAATGTATCTAATGTATCTAAATGTTATAATTCACATATATCATATGAAACTTTATGACATTGACTATTTACTGTGTGAATATTACATTGTTTGCATCATTCAATAAAAAATTATAAGGTTTCAAAGTTGTTTCATTTCGAATGGGACACCCGGTATATACCTTTTAATCTTTCAAATGTTCCATGCGATGATTCCTCATTTCACGAAGGTCAAGCTTGTTGCCCCTCCTCTTCGGTTGGCCTGGTGAAGTAGAGAGTTGGTTTCGTGTGCTCTCTACCTTACATAGCCAGGTATGCCCGTCTCATCTGGAATTGTTCTGAGCCAGGCGTCTAATCTTCTTTTATTTAAAGATATCCAGCGCTACACCACTCGTGTTCCTTAGTTCCTTGGGTAGCTGGTTAAACAGTCTTGGTCCTCTTGCAACAAAACTATTTTCCTTCAAGGTTGAAGATGTTCCCTGTGTAGCCTTTAATTTGGGAACACGACACAATCTTCCTTTTCTACTTTCCATTGTTGTTTGAGTGGTTATAGGGTTCAGATTAAGATTAGGGACTAGTTCCTCCATTATTTTCCAAGTATTAATGATGGTGCACCTCTCTTCTTCTTTCCAATGAATATATGTTTAATTTACGTAACCTTTCCCAGTAACTTAGTTCTTTGCATCCATTGATCTTGGCTGTGAAGCTTCTCTGAATCCCTTCTAATTGACCAATGTCTTCTTTTTCATATGGGGATGTTAGGACTGAGCAGCATTCCGGTATGATCAGCGTTTTTGACAGAGGAATCATAATGTTCCTATACCTTTTAAAGGTTCTCAGTATCTGTCCATTTATTCTTTTTTGTTCTGTTGACCGCTATCTTATTTGGTGTTTCAAATTTCGCGTCATCAATCATTACATCTAAATCTTTTGCTTTAGAATTTCTCTGAATTTCCTCTCCATTTGGTGTTTAGTATTTCATGGATTTTAGGTCCTCCCTTCTTATGTATTTTAAGAGTTGAAATTTCTCAGTGGTAAATTTCATATTATTGCCTTCAGACCAATTATAAATTCTGTTCATGTCTGATTGTAGAGATCCAGTATCCTCTGGGTTTCTTATTTTTCTACTAATTTTTGTGCCATCGATATAAGGTGTAACTGTGCTGTCACTGGTAACTTCTTCATTTAAATCAGTTAGAATGATTATGAAGAGTAATGGAGCTAATACTGTTCCTTGTGGTAATGAGCTAAGGACCTCTGACTCTGATGAAGATATTCCTCGAACTGTAACGCCTTGCTATCGGTCACGAAGGAAATTATATACCCATTTTCCTACTTTTCCTGTTATTTTCATATTTCAGTTTATGTGCTGATTCTATGGTCACACTTGTCGAATGCCTTGTATTTTTTCTCTAACTATTCTTTCACATACTTTGGGAAGCGAAATGTAAGCGACACTGGCCTATAATTTCTCACCTCGAATCGATCTCCTTTATATATTGGAACTATGTTCACTCTCTTCAGAATGCCCGGTATTTCTCTCGTGTCTTGTGATAGTCTCCAAATCCAATACAGAGGCCTAGCGATTTCATTCGTGCAGTTTTTGATCAGTGTGGCATTCCATTTGTCCGAGCCTGCCACCTAGTGTGCTTTTAGTTTCCTTATAACTTATGTAATATCGCCTGTTGTAAAGTCGAAGTCCGTTATTTTTTCCCCTTCTAGTTCTTCTTCAAAGAACGCGTTTCTGTCACATATTACTTTATCAGTTTTCAGGATGCTGAACGATGATTCATACTGAGCTCTTAATATTTCAGATACTTCTTTTAGATCATCAGTTAAAACATTGTTTTTATTCTTCAAAGGTCCAATAGTCGACGCGTGACTTTTTGACTTCTTTTTGCAAAATTATAATAGAAGTACTTTGAGTTAACCTTTATCGCTTCTATAGCGTCGTCATCTTTCTCTGTATGTTTCTCAGTTAGACCATGTATGACGCAATCTATATTCTTCAGTTTATCCTTTAATATTTTTTTCTGATGTTGTCTTTGCAGCTTCTTAATTTTACAGTGACTTTTTTTCTCTTGTGGAAAATTGACCTGTTTTGTCTCTCGAACCTGCTTCTCTTTCCTATTTGTTACCTTTTTGGGACGTCTTTCCACAATTTCTAGCACCTTTTCTTCTTAGGTTATTAGCATCTTGCCCTTGAAGATGGTTTTCCAGTCTATTGCTTCCATACTGGATGCAATCCCTTCCCATTTTATAGCTTTGGAGTGAAAATTAAAAATTTCGAATTTGCTTCTTTCTGTTGTGCGTGTTATTTCCTTTCCTGTTGCTGTTATATTTGTTATTTCAACAATGTTGTGATCTGATATTATAGTTGGGGATATTCCTATGTCATCAATTAGGTTGCTGTTGTTTGTGAATACCAAATCTAGGCAGTTGTTTTTTCCTCATATTTTTGGTGGTTTCTTGTGTTAACATAAATTCATCGGCTAGGGCTAGCAGCATTTTTGCCTGCTCTTGGTCTTTCCCTGTGCCCCACTTGTCTTTGTGTATACATATATTTCTTCCTATCTTTTTATATTTCATGAATGGAAAATTAAAATCACAGCAGAGAATGGGGAGTGTAGATCTTTCATCCAGTTCCTGACCTCTGTAATGGTATCTGAGAATTTTGTACTTGGCATGTTCGGGGTTCTAAATATTATATTTCAGGTTTTATATATATATATATATATATATATATATATATATATATATATATATATATATATATATATATAATATATAATAATATATATAATAAAACCTGAAATATATATATACATATACACACCTTTGGTTAGCTTCTGCCCGAATTATTCATTCTAACAAAGGTCAAGCTTTTCACTCCACTTAGACCTACAGTTTAAATGGAATCCGAACCACGCCCCCACAGCATCCCAGCGTCTTAACTACTAGGCCACCCAGGGTACCCATTTATCTACCAACCCCTTTGTGTGGAAGGATGAACAGCTGGGTTTTGCTGCGCTGGCTGCCGTCACCGGGTCTCGAACCCGGGGCCAATGGATTCGTAGTCAGCGACGCTAACCACTACATCACTTTCAGTGCATACTTTCAGTGCATTAACTACACTTTGTAGGGGTGAAAAATGTACTTAAAATTTTACTTAAAAACTGGGAGCCAATGGGGTTTTTAGGACCGGTTGGTTAATGGGGTTGTCTAACCTCATTCATAGCATCTAAGGTCATTTGACGGAGGGGAACTACAGCTTTACGTGGGATCCGAACCACGGGTTGCTACATAATCTGAAGGCAGAGCTACTCTGCAGATCAAATGTTGCTTAATTTCGCTGATAAACAGGAAGCGATGTTACGACACTGGCCACGACGTAACCCGTTTCTAGGGTCGGGGTGGCTGGTTGAATGAAGGTACTGGTTTATGAATCTGTCAAGCTTTTTAATGTCGTATAAATAATAATAATAATAATAATCTGGCGTGAGAAAAATGAATTATGCACAAAATGTAGAAGTTTCCTGAATAAGAAAATATTTTCTTGTCGTTGGAGTGTGTCAGATGAATAAAGAAAATAATCGGCGAATAAGACTCGGGGGGAAAAGTGTCTTATAAACTTGTTCAGGACAAAACCGTTACTGCACGAAATGATTTAAAAACGTGTAATCTGAGCAAAATACTTTAATTCTATTTCTAATAAGTCTTCGAAATATTTTCTGTCCTTTGCCAATTCTTTTTCGATCTGACCATACAAGGCCTGAGCTGATAAGGCTGTTTTTTAGCTGGAGTACTGATTATCATGTAATAGTCGGTTCTGAAGTTTTATAAATATAGTTATTTTATTTAAAAAAAAACAAGTGGCAAAGAAAATAACTAATTATTAAGAAAATAAATGAAAGGTTGCTCGCATGATCGGTGCAATAACCCGAAAATTTCTTGGTTACTGAATGTACATTGAGATGACTCTTACTGCTCATTGCATTAAACCATCTATTATCCTCATTAATTTCAGTCGCCACTGAAGTTTCACCTCATCACCGATCGGTGCGGCTCATTTCGGTACCTGTTGACCACTGTTACGTTATGGAAATGGCTTTGGGGCATATAATGTACGGGGGTTGAATATTGCAGAAACATATTTCTGTCGTAAATCGCTACATTTTACATTTTTTGAAAACGCGAGTAAGCTACAACAGTATGAAGAATACTTATCTCGTTGCTGCGCACTGAAAATGCATTTATACGGTTTTGCAGTGCGCTGCATTTATCAGGACTCGCATTACTGCAGCTGTTGGAATCCTCTTACATTCGAATTGTGGATCGGCGTGTAGTCATGGCAGCACCCGCCCGCTGATCGTCTCTGATCAAAGACTCGGCAGAAAGAAGGATTTTGAGCACGCACACACCTTCAATAAGCCAACGAACGTTCATTGCAAAGGCAATTATTTTTATTCAGCGCATACCTGAGAATCAGGTAGATATGCGCAGATAAAAACGAAGTTAGAAGAGCAATATAAAGAAAGGAGAGAGAGAGAGGGGTTGTATGTCTGTAGGAATTAGTATGTTTTAGGATGTGTGTGTGTGTGTGTGTGTGTTTCTAATTGTGTTTATGTGTACGTTTATGATCGTAATTTCGCTTAGAAATTAACCTCGACACTGGTGATCCATACAGACCCTGTTTATCGGTTAATCTCGAAACAAGTTTCCCGATCGTCTTACAAAACGATGGACAGTGTAAAACTAGCCTTCAGTTCCTTGTTTTTCACTGTATACAATAAATTTTTATTGAATTATACAGTGATTCACTCGCTGGTTGCCCCAGAGTATCACTAATATATCCGCTGGGGCAACCAGCGAGTAAATCACCCTGTGCTTAAATACTCAATGTTACAATATTACTCTTCTTAGTGCTGCTATTACCATTATTATTATTATTATTATTATTATTATTATTATTATTATTATAGTAATTTAAACTATCATTACAGTTAATGCTTTCATTGTTGCTGTTGTCATTAATATTACTGTTATCCTTATTAATTATTACTCGTTTCAGTACGTCTTATTTTTATCTCTCCTTTAGTCATAATTTTTAGTTTGTTTGTTTTTAAAAGTATTATTGTTTGAGTTAGCTTATCGCTTATTACATTGAAAAATATTGTACTATGTTATGGGATTTATATCCCGCCAATAAACCTTACCATTACCATTATCAACATAATGGTTGGAATCAAATATGATTCGAACAATCGGATTACAGATATGAAATACAATTCTTTCAACACTTTACTTCGTCTATACTAATCTGTTTCCAGATTTTTCCACCCTTTTATTTATACGCAAAACATTAATACAAAAGATAAATGAACCAAACCGTGATAGGGGGTGGGGGAAGAGGGGATGGTATAACTGTACCCCTAACCTCAAGTCATGCGGGGCGGGAGGTTATTTAGGAGGGTTGATGGTCATCTTTAGCGCGAAATGACGTCATGATTAGGATCCAGCAAGGAAGTAGCGGGAGTAGTTTTTGCTGGCCATTAAAAGGCATTTTACAGCCTCTTTTTATTTAATTAATAATTAATTTATTTATTCATTTATTTAAGGGGAAATGAGCGCAATAATTGTCGTTTAATCAATTTTACTTAAAAATTTGTTATAGATTACATCGCGTAGCGTAAGAATAAGACAGTTTTAGAGACGTACTCTACTTTGTTTTAAATTGTTTGGTTTGAAGCGAAGCATAGGAAGTTATTTAAGAAAGTAATTCGTGCTCGTATATACCGGGATCCGTATAAGACGAATATATTTTCCGTATACAGTCTAAAGCAGTGGTTCTTAACCTGGGGGGCGCGCCCCCCTAGGTAATTTCCAGGGGGGGCGCGATCCCTTGGGGAAAAACACTAATTGTATTTGTTATTCTCTTAACGAGAGCATGGGCTAATATTGAGAAGTTTATGAAAAAATGCAAAAGTATCCCCCTCCAAGGGGGGCGTGGAGGGAAGGACCAATTCCTAGAGGGGGCATGGTAGTAAAAAGGTTAAGAACCACTGGTCTAAAGGCTTAATCCAAATCTTGAATTTGGCAGATTTCGGAAGATTGGTTGAAGTTATTCATTATTATAAAATGTTAATACGTAAAGTCAGATTAAAAAAATAAATGATAGCATTGAAAACCTTTACATACCATAGTTGTGGCGTAATAACACACCCCTAAAAATATTATTTTAATTACTTTGAAGACCGAAATTACTATGCTTTCAGTGTTTACATTCGCCTTAAAAGGTAATCAATCCCCCCAGAGATGAAGTCAGAATAATTACCAAGACATAAAAGGATATTCAGTGATTTTAATAAATTCCTTGAAAACTACCTTCCTAAACAAGTTTTGTTTATAATCTCAATTCGTTCACCTCAAAATCATTCCGGATGTGAACGGTAAATCGTTTCAGGCGATTATCCATAATGGAATTTTGAAAGCTCTTCAACTAGCCAGCTTCGATGTCCGTTGAGACTTTCAGAGGAATCAAGACCTCTATTCCGCCCTCTCACTGTGGGTTAGATTAAGTTAGCTTTGGTTAGGTTAGGTTAATATTTTAGTGCCGATGTTATGTCTGGTCTTCCATTTGGTTATAGGTCCTTGTCACCCATCTTTTATAACGTTGTCCCTCTCTTATTTAGTTAAGATCACATCATTACTATTAGTTTAAATATGATAAATAAGGAAACTTTTCACCGGTGCCCGTAGTTTAGTGAATAATACCATTCCCTGTATTATTCACACTGAGGTCGGGGGTTCGAATCTCGATACTGCTGCTAATAAAAATACAGGAGTTAGAGCAATGGGCCGCATTATTGGTCTGAACACTGTGGCAGTTTTTGTCCCTCACTAACCATTACTATTAAGGAAACTTAATTCACACTACAGTCCTTTTAAGAGTCCAGTAACGTGCGGAAGTGAGAGTTATATAGACATACGTATACGTACAGTCGGTTCAAAACATCCTGTGATGAAATTCTCATTGTTCCTTATCACTGTTTGAAGAAATATAGTTTCACTACATAACTTTCTGAAGCGACTGTACATGAAGATTTATATGCATATTTATATTCACTATAAATAAAATACATTTGAGTGCGTCATACATAACATCTTAAATGCTGTATCTAAACTGCTTGAAAATGATACATGGCTTCGACTCACCACAAAATCATAAATGAAACGGAATAATAGGCCTATGCACGTTTAATCAACCTTGGTGAATAATATCAGCCACTCTTTGTTGTACGACAGCTTTTAAGGAGAAATTTTTCCCCTTATATATATATATATATATATATATATATATATATATATATACCTTTCAACCTTTCAAATGATCTGCGCAATGATTCCTCATTTCACGAAGGTCAAGTTTGTCGCCCCTCCTCTCTCTCTCTCTCTCTATATATATATATACAGGGCGTCCCAAAAAAATGTATACACACTTTAACAGCTGATAGCTCAATTGATGTTTCTTTCTTTCCAAGTTAAACCCATTAGAATTAATAATGGCAGTCAGACTAAGCTTTGAACAAAGGAAATTCATTCTAAAATGCTACTGGAAGTGTGAAAACGCAGTTGAAGTGCAAAGACAGTTTAGGAGGGAGTTTCAAACAGATCCACCAACGCGACTTACCATCACTCGAATTAGAGATAAGTTTGAAGCCGATGGAACTGTTCAGAATGTCCACAAGAAGCGTTCCGGAAGACCACGGACATCGACAAGCCCCACAAAGCAAGAAAGAGTACTGGAAACGTATCACCAAAGTCCAAGAAAATCTGTGCGGCAAGCGAGTCGTGAGGTAGGAATTTCAGAATCGTCTGTCCAACGCATTTTGAAGCGCTGTCAATGGAAAAGTTACATTCCAAGATTAGTCCATGCTATTAATGAAGATGATGATCCGGACCGAAGAGTGGAATATTGCGAGTGGTACTTGGCACGATGTGGATGTGGATTGGACGAAGGGGTTTCGTAGAATACGCACCACTAGACTTTTTTTATGGGGATACTTAAAAGACAAAGTCTACGCTATAAAACCTGCAACAGTCGCTGAATTGAGAGCAGCCATTGAACGAGAATGCACACAAATACCAAACGAAATGTTTCGTGATGTTTGCGATTCCATTGCTTCGCGTTATCAGCAGTGCCTGGACCAGAACGGACGTCAGTTTGAAAACAGGCGTTGACAAAACAATTAAATAATGTCTGTAGATTCTATTACATTTTGAAAATGAAATGTATTTTAATAAACACTGCCTTTATAATTATTTAAAGTGTGTATACATTTTTTTGGGACGCCCTGTATATATATATATATATATAATATATATATATATATATATATATATATATATATATATATATAATTCGTCTTTATGTGGAATATTTATTAATTTGGTAAATGTGGGAACAAAGCCATTTACATATACTGTATAGTGATACTGTATGTCATTTCTCCTCCATAAATTGCTACGGACATTGTGTAACTTTCTCGTACATTCTTGGGTTATTTTTGAGATGAACTCCAAATTGTTAAGTAGTTTAAATAAGGACATTTTTTACCCTTCTCACTTTCGAAACTACCAGAATAATGTAGCATTATTAAGTATTTAAAAGGTTGGAGCTTATTCGACACCAAGTCGGATTAAAATAACTGTGATAATTTGTTTTTAGAAAGTAGAGATGTTGGCACACTTTTTTTCGAGTATTTACTTTTATCATAGTTCTTCAATGGTGCCTGGGCCCAACCACAGAATTAAGGTGACCGCACAAATAAGTGTTCAACAGTGACAGGATTGTGTCAACGTCTCTGTGAGAATGATGAGCAATGTCCGTATTAGTTTATGTTAGAGAATCTACATATGTAAACGGTTTCACGGTCTGCAGTTTAAACATTTACTGAATTAATAACTATTCCACGTATGAACGGAGTTTCTATTCTCTCTCTCTCTCTCTCTCTCTCTCTCTATATATATATATATATATATATATATACACACAGGGTGTAACAAAAGTCCCTTCTCATAGGGAAATAAAATATAACAGAAGTGAACGAGAAAATAGTTTTAACAATACAGTATAGTACATCACAAACTACAATCAACTGGCCAATTAATCGAGTACATGCTCAAACTGCATTCCACGTAGCCGTTGACACATTTCTACTCGTCTTTGTAAGCTGTCGGTTAAGTTTTGAAGTGTTTCCGCACTAATTCTGTTACACTGCTCTGTAATTTTTTCTTTTAACTGCCGGATCGTTCGAGGTCTTGACTCCTAAACAACGGACTTTAAGTGGTCCTACAAGAGGAAATCAAGTGGGGTCAAATCAGGGCTTCGGAGCGCCCATTCCACACAACCTCGGCGCCCTATCCATTTGCCACGAAGATTCTCATCTGACCATGTTGTCTCACTGAACGAGCGAAATGCGGAGGTGCATCATCTTGCTGAAACCGGAACTTTCGTCTTGCCTCCAAAGACATTTCGTCAATGTACTTTTGCAAAATTCCCTCCAAAATGTTGTTCAAATAAGAATCCCCGTTCCTTCATGGTTTCATCAAGAAAGTATGGTCCTATGATGGTTCCTCTATGAATTCCTGCCCACACCGTAATCCTGGGATCAACCTACGAATGTGCATCTTCAACCCACTGCGGATTTTCGTCGCTCCAGTAACGATAATTGTGGCGATACAAACTTGTCACGATCAGTTTTGTTATATCTTACTTCCCTATGAGAATGGACTTTTGTTACACCATATATATATATATATATATATATATATATACTGTATATATATATATACGCCTCTGTGGTGTAGTGGTTAGTATCGCTGACTACGAATCCATCGGCCCGGGTTCGAGACCCGGTGACGGCAGCCGGCGAGCAGCAAAACCCAGCTGTTCATCCTCCCACACAATAAAGAAAGTGGTTGGTAAATAAATGGGTACCCTGGGTGGCCTAGTGGATAAGATGCTGGGCTGCTGGTGGGGCGTGGTTCGGATTCCACGTTAAACTGTAGGTCTAAGGTGGAGTGAAATGCTTGACACATATATATATATATATATATATATATATATATAGTGGTTAGCGTCGCTGACTACGAATCCATCGGTCCCGCGGTCGAGACCCGGTGACGGCAGGCGGTGTGCAGCATAACCCAGCTGTTCATCCTTCTACACAATAAAGAAATTGGTTGGTAGATAAATGGGTACACTCGGTAGCCTAGTGATTAAGACGCTGGGCTGCTGGTGAGACGTGGTTCGGGTTCCATGTTGAACTGTAGGTCGAAGGTGGAGTGACAAGCTTGACCTTTGTCAGAATGAACAATTCGGACTGACAAAAGCATTGGGCTCTCTCCTGTAGTGCACCTACCATATACTGATAAGTTTCAAACACGTACCTACAAAGTTACAAAGTATTTATTGGACTATACGTTAAAATAGTACTTAGAACACCTTTCCTTGGCCTTAATTGCTTCTGAAACCCTCTGAGGCATGCTGTCTGCAAGGTTCTTGCACGCGTCACTTCAGTTTTTACTAATTCTACTACTAATCTTGCTTGAGGCTCTAACTTTGATCGACATGTGTGATTCCTGGCACTTTTACCGAAAACTGCCCAGAGATGTTTGATGTTGTTTAGGTTTGAAGAGGGAAATGACATTTGCTTTCATTGAAGATGGAAACAGTTTATCAATGGAGGGCTCCAAAGCCTCTTTCAATGTATGATACTTGTATATGATGTCGTAGAATTCATTCTCCCATTACACAACGCTAATTTTTCAACCCTTGTTGACGATATCTATCCCCAGACCATAAAGATGCTATGTCCACCCTTTACAGTGATAAGCCTCCCCGCCCTTCCAAAACTCTGCATTGAGTAAAGGTAATAGTTCTACAGCCCATATATGATTTGAAGTAAGTTATGAAACATAAGACCTATGCGTGTATTTTATCATTACCTTATAAGGTACTGTTAACTTACCTCTAAATTACCTTCGTAGGCCAAAGCACCTTTCCCAGTTCTCAGCAGACTTAGTTTTAGTCTTCTTACGACTGGCCGTAAATAATGAAGGATTTTTTTCTCGCTTGCTTCGAGATAATACAACAATTTAATTGCTTCCTGCAGGTTATGGCGAAGGTCAGATGTTGTTTTGCGGTCTTAGGGAGAGGCGTTTTAAATGCTTGTCTTCACATCGCTTTGTCAGCCTTTAACGACTAACGATTTGCTAGCACGAGGTTTTGCTTCGTGAAACCTTTTCACTGTCGTTTCACCGTTCCTTTGGAGGATTTCAGCTTTTGGCAAAAGCACATTCGAAAATTAAGTTCCTGAAAGAGGAGGACCCATATATAGACTCCTTCTCTGGTCAGTTTCCTGGTTTTTTGGCATTTTAGTACGAACTGGAATCATAAACTTACCCGTAATAAGGAAATGCGCTACTTAATATTATCCAAATAGTACAAAACATGGAAATAGGAATGACATTCAGATTCTCATCCTCACCTTCATGGTTCATCTCCTGGTTCTTTTGAATGTTTTATTTCAATAAAAGACACACGATGTCCTACCATGTTTGCTGTACAGTTGTACATGAATGATCAAAGCTATTGACATGTACTACTTTTAAGCCGGGGAAGAGTGTCCAGAAAATGTGTGTGTGTGTGTGTGAAAACACGTTCAAATATACTACACAATCTCCCTGACAGTTTTATATAGGCTACGTATTCATGTCCGTGTGAAGCTCTTCCCTACACAAACCGTACCCAGACGGAAATTTACTTCTTTAAATAGTTATCTGCGACGTGCGTGAGTTTCATTTTCATGACAATGATGTACCGTTGCTTTCTCATTAAGCAACTTCTCTCTCTCTCTCGTGCGAATTCTTGAAATGGTGTGTGCTGACCAGCTGGAGGTGCCTCTGGATCAGTGCTTCTGTGTCTAAGTAATTCCAATGCGAAATAATGCAATGAAAATAGTAAAATTTCAAAAACAGCTCTCTCAGCGCAATGGCTTCGGCACTCAACGGAGAAATGATGCAGTAACGAAATTAGCACTTCTTTATTTACAGTATTTATTTATTTACAAATATCATGGGCGGATCCAGGGGGGACTAGGAGAGCCCTAAGGGCACGTGCCCCGCCAGGCTAGATCCCTAAAGGATACTGAATGCACAATAGAATAGCAAAATCATGAAGGCTAGTAATCTAAAGCAGGACTTTGTAAGTATGGTCCATGCTGCCGCTGATTTTCCATTTTTAACTTGTCGTACTTGGCAGCGTGTGTAAGAGTGCTTGCATTTTGTGTACAGTGTCTATCTTTGGATTTAATTCAGCGTAATGGTGATACATAGTTGTGAGTAGTTGCAATTTGCATAATTCTATGAATTGTAAGTGTGGTAGAGTTTCTAATAAGTATTAATTGCTTGCAGCGTTTAACAGCTTGAATTTTATTTGGTCAGAGTAATGGTTTTAGGGTGCTCAAAAGTACCTGCTTTTTATGACATTCTAATCTATTATAAAAAACGTGTCCTTTTCTCGAAACTGTACGATTTACTATTCATACTTGGCAAACTGGTACGGCCACGACACTATATTACGATTAAAAAATACTTTACGCACATTCGTACACTCAATATCAGCGGTCCGGTTTGTTTACAACTAATGTTTTACATACTTAAAGAAAGCCGTTCAACGCCAAACCGTTCAAAACACCAATTGCTCGTGATCAGCTCCCATCCACTAAACTTGCTGACATTCACCCTACTATAAGTGGAGCAGCTTCAGGCTTCAGCATCAACTCCAAGTTCCGGAGCACTCCGATAAGTCTAACTCCAGCTCTGCTCTCGCTCCACAATTCCAGCTCCTTTTCGGCTCCGGAGCAGAGTTTAAGCAATTGGCCTGCTCCCATAGATGTTTGGGATGGCACTTTACTTGGGAGGGGGGGGGGAATTGCCCTAATTTCCGCATAAGCACTATGTGTAACAAAATAACACAAAGGTTAGAATATGAGTGACATATATTAAAGCCTTTTTTATATAAAAAAACATTGCAATTTAAAAAAATGAGATAAAATTTTGCTACAACGGCATTGCAGTTGATATAGAATTTAGTAAGTCTTCAACTTACGTTTTAATTATTAACTGCAAGTATAGTAGCATGTAATTAATTTACCTCAAAAAGTAAAAAAAAACAAAGGAATGCCAGGAAAAATCTGCCCTGAAAATGCTCAATTCCCTAGTCCTGGGTGGGGGGGTGGGGGTTTGCCGCCTCCCAGACCCCCCGCCTCCGGAGCCGGAACACTGCCAACCCTACACTGAAAGTACTCTATCTGTTCGCGTTTTTATGAATGTATTGTATATGTATGCATTATAGTATAATTTAAATGTGAATCATCCCCTTAGGGGAGTACGATTTTGATACCTTTCAGCTCACGCACAGGAATAGGAAGCCTGTTTCCCGTTGCTACCTCACAGTATAGTGAGCATGATGTCTGTTTGGTGGCCCCCTAGACTATAGACTACCCCTCTTGGATCCGCCCCTGAATATATAATTTTCATAGATGAGTATAATTTCATTATTAAATACATATACTGCATATAGTTGTAAACTGCCTTTAGCAAGTGTGCACGATTTATAGGCCCAAATAATACTAATTAGATATAATAATAATAATAATTATTATACGCTTCGGTGGTGTAGTGGTTAGCATCGCTGACTACGAATCCACCTGCCCCGGGTTCGATTCCTGGTGACTGCAGTCCTTTCATACAACCTTCCATACAATAAAAATTAGTTGGTAGATAAATGGGTACTAGGCTGCTGATGCTGCTGATCGAGAGGTCGTGAGATTGAGTCCGGGCGAGGACTTTGTAATTTCTGACCACCCGTGTTGGGTCGTGGTTCGTTTGTTCGGATTCCACGTTAAGCTGTATATATGTCTAAGGTGGAGCAACAAACCTGACCTTCATCAGAATGAACAATTCGGGCGGAAGCAAAACCAAGGTTAACCAAGGTTACAGTAGATGTGATTACAAGATTTGTACATATTTTGATAATAATAGACTTAAATATTAAAGGGAATTTACAGACTAGGCAATACAGTATATTATACAATGAATAATGAAATAAATATATATATATAATAAATAATATATAATATAATATAATAAATAAATAAATAATGCTTTAAAAAATGGATGGTGTAGATTAGATTAAGTAGTTTAGTGTTTCATGATATCCTTTATTTTCCACAATCCTCTAATGCGTAATTGGGTACACGAGATGAATGTACGCATGATGTGAATGAACTCTGAAGCTATTCTTTTCATTATACTTTTTCCTACTTTCCTATAAATCTTATTTCACAACTTTTCTTTCATCAGTGGGCGTCGGAGGAGGGAGAGCATTCTCTGTTCTATACTTCGCTACTGTTATTAATCCTGTGCGAAAGTTTTACACGTTTATAACTGCAAGTACGATATAAAAATTTTAATTATTCTTTATTTTAGTATACTTTCTTTCTTTCTTTCTTTCTTGGACTAACCTCGAGTGGATCTTAGGGTCTTTGTTAGCTCCTCTCTCTCTCTCTCTCTCTCTCTCTCTCTCTCTCTCTCTCTCTCTCTCTTTGAGATTTTCGTTTTAAGTTTATTTAGCGGCGCCTCTTCAAGGCTCAACGTAAACTTTTCAGTTTTTAATCGTGTAATTCTAAATTTAAATTTTCTCACGATATATTTGCGAAACGTGAAAGTGTCATTCTATAAATTCCATACAAACTTAGCACTGGGTATAAAGCTGGGCATAGAGTCCGAACTGACATATACCTTTCAAATGAAAAATTTGTTTTAACAAAAAAGATGAAAGTTTGGTAAATGTGAGATCCAAATGTTCAAAACACACACACACCCTGGTTAACCTTGGTTTTGCTTCCGCTCGAATTGTTCATTCTGATGAAGGTCAAGCTTGTTGCTCCACCTTAGACCCACATCTTAACGTGGAATTCGAACCACGACCCACCACGGGTGGTCAGAAATTACAAAGTTCTCGCCCGGACTCGATCTCATGACCTCCCGATCAGCAGCCCAGCGTCTTAACACTAGACTAATCAGAGTAGCCATTTATCTACCAACCAATTTTATTGTATGAAAGGATGAACGACTGGGTTTGCTGCGCGCCGACTGCCGTCACCGGGTATCGAACCCGGGGCCGGTGGATTGATTTATAGTCAGCGATGCTAACCACTGTACCACCGAGGTGCATTATAATATATATATATATATGAGCTACACCGTCATTGAAGAAATTACTTGAAAATGACTTCGAGAAATGACCGTTCGCCAAATGAGTTCACGAGAGTTCATTCGTGGAAGATGATAAAAATGAAGACAACTGAACGGCATCTTGGAATTGTTTTCAGAGACACATACGATTTTGGTCTTAAATTCCAGGTTTCGCGCTTTTTCTCAAAAAAACGAATCCTCACCCTTTTATTTTAGATAATGGTAAGTTAACAGTATCAATTCACACACACACACACACACAACACACACAACCACACACACACATATATATATATATATATATATATATATATATGAAAAATTATTTCACGAAAGTGACACGTGAAAAATATTTATGATGAATAAAACCACGAAGGGAAAAGAAACACAAAGGGGTGCTCAAGCGCTTTCGTCTGAGGATGTCATTAGACGAAAGCGCTTGAGCACCCCTTTGTGTTTCGTTTCCCTTCGTGGTTTTATTCATCATATATATATATATAGGGTGCCCGGGCTTAAATGGCAATAAAATACATTTATAGTGTTTTATTTTATTGCCATTTAAGCCCAGACACCCTGTATATATATATATATATATATATATATATATATATATACATATATATAAAATTATTATCCCACTAGGATTCGAACCCGAGATCTCTTGAGTTGGAGTTGCGAGTGCTACCACCACACTACGACAAGATAAAAACCACCAACCCTATTTACTGAAATGTATGACAGGTCAAGAAGACTCGGGTTCGATCACTGGAAGAGAAGTAATTTTGTATTCTACAGAAACCATGCGTGCTCATGCATCCTATTCAATATATACAGGGTCACCTTAAGGGCCAATGGGGCCTTAACTTAGCACTTTTTGACAAGCAGGGGCCATTTTCCCAGTTAATGTCACTTAAAAATTTGCACTGACTGACTATGAAAACGTTATATTTAATAATGGTGATAACACCGGTCTGCATGAAAATCGATTTCTTTATTTTGAGTTGTGATTCTGAAACAGTTCGCTGTGCTGAATTAAAAAATGCTACCAGTTTTTTTCTATCACCCACAGTTTTAAAGTTATTAGCAAAACAATTTTGGGGCGTTTTGTAATTTTTTACCTTTTTTATCTTTAATTAATTTCGTTTTTTCATATTTTTCAGATAGATAATTCTAACATTACGTCTTTAAAATTTTAATAATGGCTTCTAGAGGATGTACCCATAGTCCAGACATATTTTGTTAAATTTGTGGTCGGTATGTTGTTGTAAAACAAAGGACAAATGTAACGACCTTCATTAAGAGAGCTTA